>OZ024712.1:11739792-11841792 GCA_964016945.1 Microplitis deprimator | reverse complement strand
TAGCACTGCGGGACCGCGCGAGCATTACTTCGCAGTGCTAGTCTTCCTCTTCATCTCTGTCGCTCTTTTTGTTTCATCCTCGGTTCTATTCACTCTCTTCGTTCTTTTTTTTTTTCTTTTAATACCTCTCGGGCGTAAGTCGTCATGGTCCTTAAAATTGTCTGCCGTCGCCAACATCCAAGGTATCACCAGGTCAGCGGCATTTGGCACTTCTTTCTCTTCCTGAAAGCGCAGCCGTATCTCAGACCAACGCTGACAGAAAAAGAAAGTGTGCTCGGCAGAGTGGACAACTTGTGGACAGTACTGACAATACGGGTCGGTTCGGATCTTCATGCGATACAAGTACTCATTAAACTGGCCATGACCGGACGGAAATGGGGAAAGGTAGTAATCCACCTCCCCTTCTTTCCGTGACATCTAGTCACGGACTCGTTTAATGAGCCCGAATGTCCAGCGTCCCGTTTCCGCAGATTCCCATCGCTCTTGCCAGAGTTTCAGGGTCTCCTCACGTTCTCGAGCCTTAACTCTTTCCAACGTTTCTTCCCCAGCCCGACGGGCATCCCAGATGCGTCTCCTCTCAAACCCTAAAAGGTCGATCGGAATCAAACCCGCGATGACCATCACGGCTGCTTCCGAAACCGTTCGGTAAGCGCAAGCTATCCTCAGTGCGCCTCTCCGTTGAACAGATGCCAGTCGTCGACGATATTTCTCTACTTCAAGTGACTCACACTAGATTTCTGCTCCGTAAAGCATTATTGACCTTGAGACACTTATGAGAGCTCATTCACGGCTGCTCCTCGGTCCTCCGACGTTCGGCATCAACCGAGAAAGGTTTGCTACCAACGTTTCCGCCTTATTAGCCACACTGACAATCTGATCCCGAAACGTGAGTTTCGTATCGATCGTCACCCCAAGGTATTTCAAAGAACTTCCACTCTCGACGTGTTGATCCACGACGAGAGCACGGAAAAGACTTGGAAACCACCTTTGGGCTGTGAGTTCTATAACCTCAGTTTTTGCTTTAGCTTATGCCATACCATGGTCATTTAGCCAAGCGTCCACTGTGGTCGCGACCAGGCTTGCTAATCTTTGCGCACTTTCGTAAGAACGCGCAAGGATTAGTGCCGCCACATCGTCAGCAAACCCCTCCAGTATCACCTCACTCGGTAGGTCTAGGCGTAGAAATGCGTCGTAAAGGATGATCCAGAGTTCCGGTCCTAAGACAGAACCCTGAGCCGCTCCTCCACTAAGCTTCTTCATCATCTTGCCAAAAGTAGTCTCATAGTTAAAAAAACGATCACGCAAGTAATCGTCAATGATCCGAATGAGATACTCGGACAGACCTAATTTTCCGAAGCGCTTCCATTATATCCGGCAATCGTGCCGAATTAAATGCATTTTTGACATCGAATTTCATCATAATGCATACTGGACGGGATCGATGATTTCCCGTCCAAGCTTTTCTGGCAAATAAAAGCGCTTTCGAAATAGCACCAATTGTGCTGCGACCCAGCCGGAAACCGTGTGGGTTTTCCGCTAGGCCACCGGCCTTCGCAACTTCAATTTTCAGTCGATTTCGAATTAACGATTCGAAAATTTTTCCATCTACGTCCAGCATGCAAAGTGGCCTGTAGGACGAAGGAGTATAGGGCGGACTCTTTTCTTTGTCTAACAGGACTAACCTTTGCAGCTTCCATCGTGCAGGAAAAACTCCAACCGAAATGCAAGAGTCGTAAGTTCCCAAAAGCAGTTATTCATGCTGAGGGAGAAGGGCCTTATGAACCTCAACGAGGATACCGTCGGGGCCCGGCGCCTTTCCTCCTTTGAGATTCTTCACAACCACTCGCAGTTCAGCTGCTGAGAAAGGTGGACACTCCTCATCGGATATAGTCCCAACTGGACTGTCTCGATCTTCGCGCTCCGGAAACAGGACATTAACTATTTCCTGCATCGCATCAGGTTCCATAGGTGATACTGGACTGCGACCCATGAATTTTCGAGTAACAATCTGGTAGCCAAGGCCCCACACATCATCATCTACTTCTTCGCAGACCGCCTTCCAACATCTCCCTTTGCTCTCCTTGATCGCCATAACCAGTCGCTTCTTCGCCGCTTTATACTCCTCGTTCTTCTGCTGCCCAGTATCACGCTTTCGCATCCTGAGTGCTTGCCTCCGAAGACGCAAACACTCAGCCCTGAGCAGCGCGATCTCATCAGTCCACCAGTAAGCTGGTTTCCTGCGTGAGCTCGCGGAACGACGAGACATCGCAGTGTCGCAGCCTAAGACGATAGCCTTCATCGTACGGCCAACAATCATCTCTACATCTTTGCGCGTCTCAGCAGATATAGGGGGAAAGGTCTCAACGTTGTCTGAGACCGCCTTTTGTAAAGCACTCTCATCCAGCTTCGAAACCCTCCAACCTACTCGCTTCATTGATCGCTGGGACACAATCGCAGGGTTTCCCCGTAGATCATTTACCGTATACGAGATGTATTGATGATTGCTAGCCGTAAACTCCTCCAAAACAGCCCAGTCCGAGATCACCGCAGCTATCCGCTGAGTAGCAAAGGTGAGGTCAATGATTGACACACGTGTGCCAACCCTACGGAAAGTTGTGGTGTTACCCTTATTCATAATGACAAGATCTAGACTAGCCATCATGTCCAAGAGCTCAGTACCACGCGTTTCGGTCCATTCCACACCCCAATCGATGGATTTTGCATTGAAATCACCACCTATCACGACTTCTCCCTCAAGATTGTGAATAACTCTTTCGAGTACATTCACCCTATTTCGGAAGTCAGCGACAGGCTCGTTGGGAGTAAAATAGCACGACACGAAGGTGATCGCTGGCATAACTACCCATACAATACCATCTCTGGATCCACTGTCCCTCACGGAAACAGACCCTAGGCCCGGAACCCAAATTGCCGCTGTGCCCGAGGGGTCACAGAACCAATTTGGTCCTGACGCTGAATGGTATTGCTCTGAAACCAGAACAATATCCATTCTGTGGTCTTGTTTCCATGCCAGAAGTAGATCCAGCGATGTTCTGCACCGTTGTAGATTCGCCTGCAGCACCTTAGCCATTTTTCTGAGAAGCGCATCGCCTCGACCCGATTACGTGATCAACAGATCGCCCGTCTCCTACTGCCGCACAGAGGTGGCATCTTGGTGGATTGGGGCAGATCTTGGCCTGGTGGTTCATCTGGCCGCAACGCCAGCAAAGACTCGACCGATCAACCTCCGCCTTATATGATCTGGTCGAATGACCAAGATCATGGCAGCGAAAGCATCGATCAAGCCGTTCCCAGCGGCGGATACGACAGACCAACCAGCCCACTTTGACCTTACCCAAGGCCTCTAAGGTAGTGGCGACAGTGCATCTTGCCTCAATGAAGGCACGGACAGCTCCCGATTTATTTGGTTTAGTTATATTAACTTTGAGCTCGTCCGCACCTTCATTGATGCTCTGACATATATCTTTCTTCTAAATTAAATTTATTAGAACATCAAGAACGAATGAAGAAATACTTTCTTACACTAAACGGTAAAAATAAAAATAAAATGAATCAAAAAATAAGATTATCAAATGTTGACGAATATAAAAAACATTTGTCAAGAATGTAGATTTGTCAAAAAAATCGATTACTAGATACAATACACAATAATACTCATAAAAATAAGTTAAAATTATCTCAAATTAAGAGACTAGGCAATAAAGAAAATAAACTAATTCATCAAGAAAAACTTAAAATGTCTCAAAAATTAAGACTTCTTGATCCAGAGCAATTAGACATTCACAGAAGTAGATTAAAAATATCTCAAAATAAAAGATTGCTAGACAAAATAAAAAGAAATATACATCTTAATAGACTCCAAAAATCCCTAAATAAAAGATTAATGGATGAACGGCAGAGAGAAATACATAAATTGAGACTCAAAATATCTCAAAGCAATCGATTACTTGATCGAAAAATAAAAAATATGCATTCTCAAACAAATAAAAATTGTCAAAAGCGAAGATTACTAGATGTTCGAAAAAGAACGAGACATAACGAAATGAACGGAATTTGTCAAAAAAATAGATTGCTTGACGACGAAAAAAAAACTATACATAATCAAAAGAACAAAGAATGTCAAAAGAACAGATTTCTCAAGTATGAACAAAAAATTATTCACAATGAACATTATAAAAACTGTCAGAAAAATAGATTACTCGATTTTAACCAAAAAGCAATACATAGGAATAGATTAACAATGTCTCAGAATCAACGATTAAAAAATAAGGAACAACGAATACTACACATTAATCTTGTAAAATGTAGTAACTTGTTGAACAAAGAAAAACATGAAATAAATCATCGTGAAATTCTATTCAAGAAATTCAATTTATTAAAATTAGAAGGTCCGACATATGAATGTTCTTCTTGCTGTCGTTTATGGTTTAAGTCATCAGTAAAATTTTTTGTTGAAGATGATTTTAAAAATTGTAATTTGTCTTTCTTAAAATCAATCTGTAAAATGACAAATGATTTCACTGTTGGATTTTTATGTGAAACTTGTCAGAAATCAATCAAACAAAATAAGATCCCTATTTTGTTAATGTATAATTCAGAATTAATATTTCCTGACGTACCCAATGAAATAATGAAGCTAACTGAACTTGAAGAACGATTTTTGTCCTCGAATCCCATTCATGATGATTAGAGCAACTATCTGCGATGGGCAGTATTTAGTTAAAGGACGTGCAGTAAATGTACCAATAGATGTTGGAAGCTCTGTAAATATACTCCCTCGTGCAACTTTAGAAACTATGGTTATTCCTGTTTGTTTTAGAAGAAAAAAATCTTTTAAATCTGATGTTTTATTTGAAAATGTTCGGCCAAAAGTAATAAAAAAAAGCAGCTGAAATTTTACAAAACTCAGAAGTTTATTTGCATTGTAATTAGATATGGATAGATTCGAAAAAGTGAATCAATTTCAAATAAATAATGTGGATAATAATTTAAATGATCAAAGTGATGATTCATCTAATGATAGTAGTTCTGATGATGATGAAGAACCTGTAAATATTGAAGACGAATCCACTCTATTAGTTACTCAAGCTATTGTATTTGCTCCTGAAGAAGGAAAGAAACCTGTATCGATATTCCACGAGTATGCAGAAGCGTTTAGTTTTATAAAAATTTATGGAGGCACGTTAATGAAAAAGCCTGAAAAAATATCTTATCAAAATTGGATTAAATTTGAAATAATGAAATCTGATAGAAGATGCGCCAATGTAACAAAATTATTTTTTTCTGCTTTAAGTGAGAACGTCGAAAATCGCTTCAAATATTAATTTTTGTTTAAGAAAACATAAACTAAAATCTAAATTAACTGTGAAAGATATGCTAAATATCGACAACCTTAAGATTTTGGAAAATAATGATGATTTATTTAGAATACTACACCATAATTGTGGTCCATCGGCGTATTGGGAAGAAAAAAAGAAAAATGTATTTGCATTAATTCGACAACGTGGTCCACCTACTATTTTTTTCACATTATCAGCAGCTGAGTGTCATTGGCCTGCATTAATTGTTATTTTAAAGAAAGTAGTCGATGGAAAAGATATTACTATTGAAGAAGCAGAAAGTTTAGATTATAAAGAAAAAGCAAGATTAATAAGTAGAGATCCAGTGACAGTAGCTCGATATTTTGATTACCGGTTTAGACAATTACTTAAAGTTATGAAAGAAAAAAATAGTATTTATAGACAAAATAATATAGTCGATTATTACATTAGGGTTGAGTTTCAACAGAAAGGTTCTCCACATGTTCATTGTTTAATTTGGCTGAAAGATGCACCAACATATAATGATGAAAACAATGATAACTCTGCAGTGATAAGTTTTATCGATCAATTCATATCATGCTCTAATAAACATATTTCAGATAAACTTATAAAATTGCAAACACATAAACACACATTCACATGTAAGAAAGGAGCGAATAAAAGAAAATGTCGTTTTGATACACCATTTTTTCCAATGCATAAAACATCTATTTTAATGCCATTACAAGATATCGATAAGAAAGAAAAAAATATATTACATGAACAGCACGAAAAAATACAAAAATTTTTAGAAGAGAATTATAAAAATAAAACTATGGTTACTATTGAAGAGATGCTGAAGACATTTCAATTAACATATGACATGTATGTAAAAATTATTCGTAGTGGTCTGAATCGACCAACTGTAATGCTTTGTAGGAATCCGGATGAATGTATGGTCAATCCTTACAATTCTGAAATATTAAAATTACACTCAGCTAATATGGATATTCAGTTCATTTTAGATGTGTATTCTTGTGCAAGTTTTTTTCTAAATTATTTAAATAAATCGGTTTCTGGTCTTTCGCGACTCATGTATAATATCGTAAATGAAGTAAAAAAAGGTAATTATACAATGAAAGAACAATTGAGGATAGTTGCAAACGAATTTTTAAATGCAAGTGAGTTTAGTGCTCAAGAAGCTGTGTATTACATTTTATCTCTTCCACTATCAATTTGTTCAAGACAATCCGTATTTATTAATACAAATCGTCCAGATAATAGAATTAATGTAGTAAAATCTAAAAAAGATCTCGAAGATTTACCTTCAGTCTCAAGATATTTACGTTAAAAGCACTATTGATCATTACGTACATCGTCCAAATAAACTGGAAAATATTTGTCTAGCATCGTTTGTAGCTTGGTATAATTTTTCTACTAAGCAACATAATAATCCAAAAAAAAAATTGTGAAAGTGATGAAAATGATGATTATGATGATGAATTCAATAATAAAATTCATACTTTGAAGCTTAATGATGATTCAGGTTACATTCAACGCCGAGCAAAATCTAAAATAATCAGGTTTATCAATTTTCGAGAACAAACAAATCATGAGGAATTTATACGTGAAAATGTTATGTTATTTATACCTTGGCGAGATGAGAATATAATGATTGCCACAGCTAAAGAACTATTTCTGAATAATCATGATTTAATTAAAGAAAATCGATCAGAATTTGTATTTAATAAAGACATTGAAAATATACTAGAAGAAGTACGAACTCAAATGCATGAAATAGAAAATGAGGATGATAGTGAAGTATATACGCCAAATCATTTAGAAGTATTTTGTGATTCTTCTTACAATGGAAATATTGCTGTAGACATGAATGATAGTGATACAGAAAATAAAATTTCTGATAAAAATAAAGATTTATGTTGTATATCTGTACCGAAATTAATTAACGAAGAAAATTATATTAATCTAGTTTGCACTCTTAACAACAAACAAAGAAAATTTTTACTACATACATTACATCGTTTTAAAATAAAGTCTGTTCCATTTTATCATTGTGTCATTGGTGGAGCTGGTGTTGGGAAATCTCGATTAATTGAAGCAATTCATCAGACAATTCTTCGTTATCTTAATTATGAATCTAATAATCTTGAATCAACAAAAATTTTAATGTGCGCTCCAACAGGTAAAGCTGCATTTGGAATAAGAGGAACAACCTTACATGCTACTTTTATATTACCTTTAAATCAATGTTCTGCTGAACTCACTCCGTTAAGTAGTAGTAGAAGAAATACTTTATTCACAAAATTGAAAGACCTCAGTCTTATTATTATTGACGAAATCAGTATGGTTGGCTCAAAAATGATACAACAAATTCATTGTCGACTGAAACAAATTTTTCAAACTTCGAAATCTTTTGGAGGTATATCATTTATTGTATTTGGTGATTTTAATCAATTATCTCCGGTAGGTGATAGATATATATTTCAATCTCATGCAAGAGATTTTTACGGAGATATTATAGGAAATCCATTGTGGAATCTGTTTACAAGTTTTCAATTGACAGAAATAATGCGACAAAAAGATGATGTGAAATTTGCTAAGGCTCTCAATAATTTAGTCAAGGGTAAATTGTCAAACGACGAATTAAATCTATTTAAATCGAGAATAGTAAAAAATGAAGATTAAATACTAAAAAATACAATTCGTTAATTTCGCACTAATGCAGAAGTTGATGCATATAATACTAATATAATTAACAGAGATCGAATGAAACAAACTGTATGTGCTTGTGATAAAATAACAGGCCAATCAAGTGAAAAAATGAAACAACTATTACTAAATGTATCTAAAACTCTTCAAACTAAGGATTCACAAGGTTTGCCATATACTTTATCGCTTAGTATTGGTATTAAGTACATGTTAACTATCAATATAGATGTTGAGGATGACCTTGTCAATGGCGCTGTTGGAATATTAAGAGGATATGAGTTTGATTCTCAAAATAATATTTATAGAGTTTGGTTAGATTTTGTTGATGAAAGCATCGGTAAAAAAAGAAGGAAAGAAATTTTTAAAGATAAACAAGACAATTTCCTTTAGTACCAGCAGAAGTGATGACAATATATAAAAGCCAAGGTGGAACATATGATTCAATAGCTGTATATTTAACGAAACGAATGAGAAAAAATGAACTATATGTTGCTTTTAGTCGATGTACTAAGTTAGCAGGACTATTTATAGTTGGAGACTTATCAATTCCATTATCATTAAATCGATATGATAATATACAGATAGAAATAAAACGTATTTTAAATTTTAAACGATCTTTGTCATGTTTTTCTATTCATGATCAAAATAAAGATACTATTGTTTATAAAAACATCCAAAGTCTTAAGGAAAAATCTCATTGGCTTGATTTAAATAATTTAATTAATTTATACAAACCTAGTATTTTTATCGCTGCTGAAACTTGGATAAAACAAGAAGATAATATTGAAATACCAAACTATTTAATTATTCATCGTGTCAACGTATCACAAAAATTTAGCAGACATGCATATGGATTAGTTGTGTATTGCAGAATAGATAAAAATTTAAAAATTTTATTTGATTATAGTGACGAGACAAAATCACAAGCATGTTGTCTCTTAACTGGTTTATATAATGATATGTCAATATGTACAAGATATAAACCTTCATCTACTCAATATACATCAGTCATGACAAAAATTATAGAAATGTTAAAAATAGCAGAAGAAAAAAGTAAAAAAATAATTTTTTTGGGAGATGTCAATATAAATCTGGATCATCAAAATTCTCATTCATTTTTTAAGCTGTTGAAATCAAGAAATTTGAATTCAGCTCTAAAAAGCAATCAATATACAACAAATGCAAATAGATCAATTGACATAATTTTTTCTAATTTCGAATTAAGTTGCGGAGTTACTGAAACAATATTCGGGCATCATACACAACTTGTATGTGTTTCTAATCATGAATTACATTCGAATGATATTGATAAAAGTATAGAGCAGTGCATTAATGACCTTACTTTTCAAGAAGCAATTGAAGAAGCAAAATGGTTGAAGAAAAAATTATTAAAAACAAAGTCAATTCATCAGAAGGACATTAATATTATAAAAAAAATTATATAATTTTATTCATAAAGGAGGTTATAATTCTAAAGGTCATGAAAATCATAATAATAACACGGAAATTCCAGTTCTTTTGCAAAAGTACTTTATACCAATTAAAACAACTAGTGATGGAAATTGTTTTTATTATGCTTTATCAATTTTATTATCCGGAAAAGAAAGTTTAATGACTTGCTTAAGAGTATTAGAAGCAATTCATGTGATTCTAAATAAAGAATTTGTAAAAAATTTACCAGCTGGAATGTCAGATACAATGTCCATCAAAAATGTACTTAAAAATGGAACATACGCAAAAATAGGAAATGTTATAATGCTTTCGCTAATACTGCAACGCCCAATCAATATTTACACTCAAGACTGTTTATCTTGTATGCGAATCACTCTAATTGAGAATTTAACAAAGCAACACTACATAGCGATATAAAAAAAAAAAAAAATAATAGTTCTTTACCATGCCTTAATTTAATAAATGATATTAATTTCAAAAATCTCACTAATATAAATGACAATACAACTAATGTTGTGAAAAATAACGAGTTTTCGATTTCAACGAATAAAATCAATTCAAATAAAAGTAGCGCTGGTTGTAGTAATAACCTTGATTTGGAAATGAGTGCACATGAAAATAATAACATTCAAAATTTTAATGTGACTCATTTGAGTAGTATTAACAATTTAACTTTAGATGAAACAATTCAAATAGGAACTCAGCTAAAGAAAAAATTGGAAAAAAATGGGAAAATTGAAAAAGAAGATATAGACGTAATAAAAAAGTTGTGTACTTTCATTAAGCAGAAAAAATATCAAAGAAAATTCAAGAAACATTATTATAATAAACAGATTTCATCCTTACTTCAAGAATATTTCACAGCAATTAAAACAACACCAGACGGTAATTGTGTTTATCATGGCATTTCTCTATTACTAAGTGGTGAAGAAAAATTAACGCCTACTTTAAGAGCTTTAGAAGCAGCTCACATTATTATAAATGAAGAATTTATCAAAAATTTACCGATGGGAGTATCAAATACTTTATTTATAAAGAATGTACTTGAAAATGGAGCATTTGCAGAAATAGGCAATATTTTACTACTATCATCAATATTGCAACGTCCAATCAATATTTATACACAATATGAATCATCTTCAGTACGATTTGCGCCAATTGAAAATCATGAAGAATTTTATCTTTATTTAGATCTTGAAGCTCATCACTATACAGCGATGATTAAAAAAGAAAATAATATTTTCCCTTCCATTGAAACTATCAAAAGCATTGATTCTACAAATTTTATATTTTTTTTTTTAACTACATATATCTATATTTATTTATTAAAAATCTATCTTTGACTACCTGAGTATGATTATGAGATTACTGAGAGTAACTGAACTTATTTTTTTTTCTACCGATTACAAAATGTTGATCTTGATTGCAAAAAACTAATATCTGAGATTTTAAATTTATCAATTTCGAAAGAGAAAAAAAAGAGAGATACAGAGAAAGAAAGAAAAAAATATTGAAACTTTTTTCATTAAAATATTATTTTTAGTTAATAATTTAAAATTATTTGAATTATTTTTGACAGTCGTAGATTGCTTATTTAATTAATTTTTTCTTTGATAGTGATCATTTCATGATTTTTGTAAAAATTAATAGAAAATTAAAAAAAGCAATTACATATTGAAATTATTTAAAATTATTAACATCATTACATATTATAAAAGTGCCGACATCGAACTTATTATCGCATATTATTATTTATAATTATAAATTCGATTTTAGTACTTTTTACGGATTTCGTTATGAATATTTCATTTAAATATATTACAGGTTTTAGAAGTAGAAAATTTGTATGAGCAACGTCTTCCATCACTGAAATTCAGCTGCCGTTCGTTGCCTTAAAATTATGTAATATTAATGGAAATCATACCATACAAGCTCTTAATTATGTGAAAAATGTTTTATCATTATTCAATTATGTATTAATTATCTAATTGTTTTATAATCTAATAAACTTTCTATTTATATTGATTAAATTATTTTATATTTTTATGTTTCATGTAAATACTATGTGTATTTATACCGTGGTTCATATTACCGTAAGATTTTTTTTTATCAGCAATTTATAACAAATTAAATAAAAATAAAAAAATAACGAATTCAATTATTCAAAAGTATTGATTCTCCGGAAAAAAATATATATATGAATGTGCATGAGTCATATGCGATCATAAATACTCATAGGGAAAACCGTGATATAAAGGACTCCTTTAAAAATTTATCAAAAAAAAAATGTTCACGTGTCGTTTAATTTATTACCAGTTTTTAATGAACTATTTTTGGTTCCTTGCATTTTTAAAGTTCAATGGAATATATACGAAAAAACGAATGTATTAAGAGGTATTGTTGAGCTTGGAGTAATCAAATATGAATTGCCAACAGTCTTTCCGATCTCCTCAAACTAGAAAACAAAGAGAAGCTTCTGAGCTGCCCGCAGGATCAATCGATTTCCAGATTCTTTTCCCGAAATATACTTTTAATGTCATAATATATATAATTACAGAAATTAAGTACGAAGGTCATATTTTTCTAAAGATAAACTGTACGAATTAAATTTAATAATATAAAAAGGGCCTCAAATCAGACTTAAACCTTTCTGTAGATCCACATAGTTATTTATCGTTGAGAATGAAATTTTTAAACTATAATACAAACAAATTATCTATGATTACGATTAGTGCTGTTTCATTCGTTTGCTTACTGCAGGTATCAGTGTGTGCAGTAATTCATTGATAGTCTCAAAGACTATGATGATTTTTCATGATTTAAAAAGAAAATATTCAAAACGACACTAGACACTAGATAGCATTCAATGCAAATAATTATTACTTTATTTGTTATTTCCTGGAAAAGAGATTTTAGTGCTTGATTCTCTGATAAATTTATTTTTAACATTTTAATCGAATTACAAGTAAATAGAAATAAATTAAATAAGGCTTTTAATTTATATTATATATGAAATTGTGTTTCTCTTATGATTAATTTCAATTTCTTTGTTGGCTTGTAAAAGCTGAGTCAGTGTCATCTTCTCGTTATTAATTTTTTTTATATCTTCAATTGAATTAATAAACATTACTATATTTTCTGTAATAAAAAAAAAAAAATGTATAACATAGGAAAAATTTTTCTTAATATGATAGTTGATATGAGAAAAATTTAAATAATAGTTGCCAATATAAAAAAAAAAAAAAAATAATAAATAAACATTTTATAATGCTGACAATTGTCACGTATACATTTATACATATTTCAAATTTAATATTAATCTTGTTGTAATATTAGGAGTACAAATAAGTTTCCGCCGTTTTATTGTAGATGGCGCGGCATGGAGTTTCGGTTAGCTTTCGCACATGATAACCGGCTTAAAAAATAGTTTGGACATTCAAGAACAACATAACCTATTAATATCATTGATTTTATATTGGTAAAATATAATTTTTATAAGTTGAAAATGTCAAAATTTGAGCCAAGGAAGCGTCATTTGCAGGAAATATTAGTTTACTTCTTTAATTTGAAGAAATCTGCTGCTGAGGCGCATCAATTGCTCGTAGGAGCATATGGTGAGGGTGCTTTGAGTGAGAGAACGTGTCGAGAGTGGTTTTAAAAGTTTAAAAACGGTGATTTCGACGTAGAAGACAAAGATCGCAGTGGAAGGCCAAAAATTTACGAGGATGCAGAATTTGAGGAATTATTGGAGGAAGATTCATCTCAAACACAAAAAGAACTTGCTCTAACATTAGAAGTCACTCAGCAAGCAGTCTCACATCGGTTAAAATCATTAGGAATGATTCATAAACAAGGAAATTGGGTTCCGTACGAATTAAAGCCGAGAGATATTGAACGCCGATTATGCTTAAGTGAAATGCTGCTAGCTAGACATAAAAAAAAAATTTTTTACATCGTATCATAACTGGTGATGAGAAGTGGATACATTATGACAATCCAAAAAGAAGAAAATCATGGGGATTACCTGGCCACGCGTCAACATCAACAGCAAAACCGAATATTCACGGAAAAAAACTTATGCTGTGTATTTGGTGGGATCAGCTAGGTGTAGTGTATTATGAGTTGCTTAATCCGAGCGAAACAATTACTGGAGCCCTCTATCGAACACAATTGATGAGATTGAGCCGAGCTCTGAAGGAAAAACGTCCTCAATACTATTCTAGACACGATAAAATTATTCTTCTGCATGACAATGTTCGTCCACATGTTGCGGCTCCCGTGAAAAAGTACTTGGAAACACTTGATTGGGAAGTGTTACCCCACCCGCCGTATTCACCAGACATTGCACCGTCCGATTATCACCTGTTCCGGTCCATGGCACATGCTCTGACGGCGCAGCGGTTCACATCTTATGAGGATACCAAAAATTGGGTTGATTCGTGGATAGCCTCAAAAGACAAGGAGTTCTTCAGACGTGGGATTCGAATGCTGCCTGAGAGATGGGAAAAAGTGGTTGCAAGTGATGGGCAATATTTTAAATAAATGTATATTACCGTTCTTCTATAATAAATATTTAATTTGTGTTAAAAAACGGCGGAAACTTATTTGTAACGCTAATGATTATAATAACAATAACAATATTTTAGTCAAGTAAAAAATATGAGTTTTTAAATATGTTACATAAGTAATCTTTGAAAAATTATTTGATAATAATTTAAACACTCACGTTTCAGATTTTTTATAGTACCAATTAGTTCTACATGGTCACCTTTGTTGAATGGGCAACGAAAATTATCATTAAATTGAATAATGTTCACTTCAATTTTAAATTTATTTTTATTCACTATTGATCCACAGCATGTATCATTAGCACTCATATTCATTCCTTTTTTTTTTATAATGTCAAAATTAGTTTCAATGTAGCCTTGCAAGCCTAACAATTTTTCGAATTTGTCAATTTACAATCGCTTATTTTTTTTTTCAAATAAAATTTAAACTTACAAATTTTTTTTTTTTTTGAGATAATCTCCACATTCTTCAATATTTATTAATGTTATATCTTGTGCTTGTTTCGATCCAGGCCTAGATGTAATTTTTCTCAAAATACATACTTTAGTGTTCGATTGTATGATTAACTCTACTGGTAGCGTTCCAAAATTATACGCACTATATTTATTAATAAATTTTGAAAATGCACCATCAATGTGAATGACCTACTTTTTCAAAATGATTTTAGCATTAAATCAATCATAAATTGAAAAAAAAAAATAAGGAAAAAATACTCCTACCGAGTTTATAGTAATATCATCAATAATGCGATTGATTTCATCATTCCAAGCAATGATTAGGATCTTTTCCTCTTCAGAATTAGAAATAACAAACTTAAAAACGTACGAGTCTTCACGTCCATCCGGAAAAGTTATTTTCTTTGTGGCAAAAATTTCTTCGATTTTACCAACTATTTCACTGAAATAATTAAATAAATTAATTAACATTTTTTTGTTACGTTCCATCCATAATATTTATTTAAAAGCTAAACTTTTAAACTATGATTATTACGATGTTGAAAATAGTATAGATTTAAAAAAAAATTCCTTTCAAATAAATGAAAAAAAGTTTATGCTGACAAGAAAACACTTCTAAAAATTGATGTTGAAAATCTAAAAGTTTGCTTGTGTATATTTGCCATGAGAAGTGACTTGATAATTATAAAAAATTAAATTTGTCAGTTTTCTACTATTTTCAGCATTATATTACTACATTCATTGAATTTCTTATTAGCCTCCTATCACATTATTTATAAAACAAATTATTTACCTACACTGTTGATGAAAAGGGTTTAATACTCTTCATAAAATCTGATGACGATAGCTCAATTTCTTCAGCCTGAGATTCTTTATCATTAGATTTATCATCCTTATTAAGTAGTCCCTCATTTAGATCACTTACTTCGTAATTTTTTTTATTTTCAGTATCTGACATAACTTATCAATAGATATATAAATTTTTGTATATTCTGTTTTAATAATTGTAACGTACTCGATATTAAATAAATTAGTAATTTAATGATATTAATGAATTTGTTTCTTCTCAATTTAAAACGCTGATGAAAATTGTTATTATATATATCATATGAGTGTCAATTTTTTAAATAAATGAATAGTATTTTTATTTGTTTTATTTTTTAAATTTGTTTTTTATGAATTCTAATTTTTTAAAATTAACTTACTTAATTATTGACATAATTTTACTTAAAGCCAGTTACAGAGCCAGTTAAAAAACTATTTAATTAGCACTTATTATTATTTTTTACCCAATTATTAGATAAAAATTGTTTATTCATTCTGCATAATAAAAAATATAAACATTATAACCTAGATAAAATTAAATCTGTAATTAACATATAATATATGAATGATTGAAAATAAATTTATTGGTAATCGATATAAAGAAATTATGATTCAAAATAAGATAAAAGAAATAAAGAATTAATTTACTCGATCAACACTAGATGGCGCAAATTTTTAAATAAAAAAAATTTTAATTATTTGTAAATGATATCAATAACTTACAATAATTTTAACTTATATATTTTCAAAATATCTTAAAAATTGAATTAAGATATGATTAAAATAAAAAATTCATATATATATATATATATATAGTCCTTCCGCTGAAGACGAGAGCCCGTATACATTTTGTTGGCACCGGCTACACTCAACGGTTTCTTACGTATTTTGAGCCGGGGATCACGAAAATCGGGTCCATTTTGTTCAAAAGTGGTGCAAACAATTGTTTATAACAATTTAATTGTTTAAATCGGAATAACTCCCGAACGGCTGGTTTGTTGGGGCAGTGTAAAGAAAACAAAATGTTCAAAATAAAAAAAAACACAAAAAAAGTATCAAAGTGGTTTTTCGTATCTCAGATGTTTTGCGAGATATGACCAAAAAACGAGCGACGCGCTCGGACCTCTCTCTCGCGCCAAATCGCGTCAGATGCTTGATAGGCCGAAATTTTTCTATAAAAGTTTTTTACACTAAAAATGAAGGAAAAAATAAAAAAAATCAATAAAATGTCGATACCACCAATCGACTGCATTTTTTCTGAAACTAATTTCTGTCGTATCGTACGGAGACGTTTTTTTTCTTTGTTAACAAATTTTATAAACAAATGGATTTTTTCAGTCCACCTTGGATTCAAAAAATCGATAAAATGTCGATACCACCAATCGACTGCATTTTTTCTGAATCGAATTTCTGAAGTATCGTCCGGAGACATTTTTTTTTTTGTTAACAAATGTTATAAACAAATGGATTTTTTCAAAGTCCACATTGGATTCAAAAAATCGATAAAATGTCGATACCAACAATCGACTGCATTTTTTCTGAATCAAATTTCTGAAGTATCGTCCGGAGACGTTTTTTTTTTTTGTTAACAAATGTTATAAACAAATGGGTTTTTTCAGTCCAGATTGGATTCAAAAAATCGATAAAATGTCGATACCACCAATCGACTGCATTTTTTCTGAAACTAATTTCTGTCGTATCGTACGGAGACGTTTTTTTTCTTTGTTAACAAATTTTATAAACAAATGGATTTTTTCAGTCCACCTTGGATTCAAAAAATCGATAAAATGTCGATACCACCAATCGACTGCATTTTTTCTGAATCGAATTTCTGAAGTATCGTCCGGAGACATTTTTTTTTTTGTTAACAAATGTTATAAACAAATGGATTTTTTCAAAGTCCACATTGGATTAAAAAAATCGATAAAATGTCGATACCACCAATCGACTGCATTTTTTCTGAAACTAATTTCTGAAGTATCGTCCGGAGACCTTTTTTTTTTGTTAACAAATGTTATAAACAAATGGATTTTTTCAAAGTCCAGATTGGATTCAAAAAATCGATAAAATGTCGATACCACCAATCGACTGCATTTTTTCTGAAACTAATTTCTGTCGTATCGTACGGAGACGTTTTTTTTTTTTTGTTAACAAATGTTATAAACAAATGAATTTTTCCAAAGTCCAGATTGGATTCAAAAAATCGATAAAATGTCGATACCACCAATCGACTGCATTTTTTCTGAATCAAATTTTTGAAGTATCGTCCGGAGACGTTTTTTTTTTTGTTAACAAATGTTAAAAACAAATGAAATTCTTCTATCCACATTGGATTCAAAAAATCGATAAAAGGTCGATACCACCAATCGACTGCATTTTTTCTAAAACTAATTTCTGTCGTATCGTACGGAGACGTTTTTTTTTTTTTGTTAACAAATGTTAAAAACAAATGGATTTTTTCTTAGTCCACATTGGATTCAAAAAATCGATAAAATGTCGATACCACCAATCGACTGCATTTTTTCTGAATCTAATTTCTGAAGTATCGTCCGGAGACGTTTTTTTTTTTTTGTTAACAAATGTTAAAAACAAATGAAATTCTTCTGTCCACATTGGATTCAAAAAATCGATAAAATGTCGATACCACCAATCGACTGCATTTTTTCTGAAACTAATTTCTGTCGTATCGTCCGGAGACGTTTGTTTTTTTGTTAACAAATGTTATAAACTAATTTCTGTTGTATCGTCCGGAGACGTTTTTTTTTTTGTTAACAAATGTTATAAACAAATGGATTTTTTCAAAGTCCAGATTGGATTCAAAAAATCGATAAAATGTCGATACCACCAATCGACTGCATTTTTTCTGAATCTAATTTCTGAAGTATCGTCCGGAGACGTTTTTTTTTTTTTGTTAACAAATGTTAAAAACAAACGAAATTCTTCTGTCCACATTGGATTCAAAAAATCGATAAAATGTCGATACCACCAATCGACTGCATTTTTTCTGAAACTAATTTCTGTCGTATCGTCCGGAGACGTTTTTTTTTTTTGTTAACAAATGTTATAAACAAATGAAATTCTTCTGTCCACATTGGATTCAAAAAATCGATAAAATGTCGATACCACCAATCGCCTGCATTTTTTCTGAAACTAATTTCTGTCGTATCGTACGGAGATGTTTTTTTTTTTTTGTTAACAAATGTTATAAACAAATGAATTTTTCCAAAGTCCAGATTGGATTCAAAAAATCGATAAAATGTCGATACCACCAATCGACTGCATTTTTTCTGAAACTAATTTCTGTCGTATCGTACGGAGACGTTTTTTTTTTTTTGTTAACAAATGTTAAAAACAAATGGATTTTTTCTTAGTCCACATTGGATTCAAAAAATCGATAAAATGTCGATACCACCAATCGACTGCATTTTTTCTGAATCTAATTTCTGAAGTATCGTCCGGAGACGTTTTTTTTTTTTTGTTAACAAATGTTAAAAACAAATGAAATTCTTCTGTCCACATTGGATTCAAAAAATCGATAAAATGTCGATACCACCAATCGACTGCATTTTTTCTGAAACTAATTTCTGTCGTATCGTCCGGAGACGTTTTTTTTTTTGTTAACAAATGTTATAAACTAATTTCTGTCGTATCGTCCGGAGACGTTTTTTTTTTTGTTAACAAATGTTATAAACAAATGGATTTTTTCAAAGTCCAGATTGGATTCAAAAAATCGATAAAATGTCGATACCACCAATCGACTGCATTTTTTCTGAATCTAATTTCTGAAGTATCGTCCGGAGACGTTTTTTTTTTTTTGTTAACAAATGTTAAAAACAAATGAAATTCTTCTGTCCACATTGGATTCAAAAAATCGATAAAATGTCGATACCACCAAACGACTGCATTTTTTCTGAATCTAATTTCTGTCATATCGTATGGAGACGTTTTTTTTTTTTTTTTAACAAATGTTAAAAACAAATGAAATTCTTCTGTGCACATTGGATTCAAAAAAATCGATAAAATGTCGATACCACCAATCGACTGCATTTTTTCTGAATCTAATTTCTGAAGTATCGTCCGGAGACGTTTTTTTTTTTTTTGTTAACAAATGTTAAAAACAAATGAAATTCTTCTGTCCACATTGGATTCAAAAAATCGATAAAATGTCGATACCAACAATCGACTGCATTTTTTCTGAATCAAATTTCTGAAGTATCGTCCGGAGACGTTTTTATTTTTTGTTAACAAATGTTATAAACAAATGGGTTTTTTCAGTCCAGATTGGATTCAAAAAATCGATAAAATGTCGATACCACCAATCGACTGCATTTTTTCTGAAACTAATTTCTGTCGTATCGTCCGGAGACGTTTTTTTTTTTGTTAACAAATGTTATAAACTAATTTCTGTCGTATCGTCCGGAGACGTTTTTTTTTTTGTTAACAAATGTTATAAACAAATGGATTTTTTCAAAGTCCAGATTGGATTCAAAAAATCGATAAAATGTCGATACCACCAATCGACTGCATTTTTTCTGAATCTAATTTCTGAAGTATCGTCCGGAGACGTTTTTTTTTTTTTGTTAACAAATGTTAAAAACAAATGAAATTCTTCTGTCCACATTGGATTCAAAAAATCGATAAAATGTCGATACCACCAAACGACTGCATTTTTTCTGAATCTAATTTCTGTCATATCGTATGGAGACGTTTTTTTTTTTTTTTTAACAAATGTTAAAAACAAATGAAATTCTTCTGTGCACATTGGATTCAAAAAAATCGATAAAATGTCGATACCACCAATCGACTGCATTTTTTCTGAATCTAATTTCTGAAGTATCGTCCGGAGACGTTTTTTTTTTTTTTGTTAACAAATGTTAAAAACAAATGAAATTCTTCTGTCCACATTGGATTCAAAAAATCGATAAAATGTCGATACCAACAATCGACTGCATTTTTTCTGAATCAAATTTCTGAAGTATCGTCCGGAGACGTTTTTATTTTTTGTTAACAAATGTTATAAACAAATGGGTTTTTTCAGTCCAGATTGGATTCAAAAAATCGATAAAATGTCGATACCACCAATCGACTGCATTTTTTCTAAAACTAATTTCTGTCGTATCGTACGGAGACGTTTTTTTTTTTTTTGTTAACAAATGTTGTAAACAAATGGATTTTTTCTTAGTCCACATTGGATTCAAAAAATCGATAAAATGTCGATACCACCAATCGACTGCATTTTTTCTGAAACTAATTTCTGTCGTATCGTACGGAGACGTTTTTTTTTTTTTGTTAACAAATGTTATAAACAAATGAATTTTTCCAAAGTCCAGATTGGATTCAAAAAATCGATAAAATGTCGATACCACCAATCGACTGCATTTTTTCTGAATCAAATTTTTGAAGTATCATCCGGAGACGTTTTTTTTTTTTGTTAACAAATGTTATAAACAAATGGATTTTTTCAAAGTCCAGATTGGATTCAAAAAATCGATAAAATGTCGATACCACCAATCGACTGCATTTTTTCTGTATCAAATTTTTGAAGTATCGTCCGGAGACGTTTTTTTTTTTTGTTAACAAATGTTATAAACAAATGGATTTTTTCTTAGTCCACATTGGATTCAAAAAATCGATAAAATGTCGATACCACCAATCGACTGCATTTTTTCTGAATCTAATTTCTGAAGTATCGTCCGGAGACGTTTTTTTTTTTTTGTTAACAAATGTTAAAAACAAATGAAATTCTTCTGTCCAGATTGGATTCAAAAAATCGATAAAATGTCGATACCACCAAACGACTGCATTTTTTCTGAATCTAATTTCTGTCATATCGTATGGAGACGTTTTTTTTTTTTTTTTAACAAATGTTAAAAACAAATGAAATTCTTCTGTGCACATTGGATTCAAAAAAATCGATAAAATGTCGATACCACCAATCGACTGCATTTTTTCTGAAACTAATTTCTGTCGTATCGTCCGGAGACGTTTTTTTTTTTGTTAACAAATGTTATAAACAAATGGATTTTTTCAAAGTCCAGATTGGATTCAAAAAATCGATAAAATGTCGATACCACCAATCGACTGCATTTTTTCTGAAACTAATTTCTGTCGTATCGTACGGAGATGTTTTTTTTTTTTTTGTTAACAAATGTTATAAACAAATGAATTTTTCCAAAGTCCAGATTGGATTCAAAAAATCGATAAAATGTCGATACCACCAATCGACTGCATTTTTTCTGAAACTAATTTCTGTCGTATCGTACGGAGACGTTTTTTTTTTTTTGTTAACAAATGTTAAAAACAAATGGATTTTTTCTTAGTCCACATTGGATTCAAAAAATCGATAAAATGTCGATACCACCAATCGACTGCATTTTTTCTGAATCTAATTTCTGAAGTATCGTCCGGAGACGTTTTTTTTTTTTTGTTAACAAATGTTAAAAACAAATGAAATTCTTCTGTCCACATTGGATTCAAAAAATCGATAAAATGTCGATACCACCAATCGACTGCATTTTTTCTGAAACTAATTTCTGTCGTATCGTCCGGAGACGTTTTTTTTTTTGTTAACAAATGTTATAAACTAATTTCTGTTGTATCGTCCGGAGACGTTTTTTTTTTTGTTAACAAATGTTATAAACAAATGGATTTTTTCAAAGTCCAGATTGGATTCAAAAAATCGATAAAATGTCGATACCACCAATCGACTGCATTTTTTCTGAATCTAATTTCTGAAGTATCGTCCGGAGACGTTTTTTTTTTTTTGTTAACAAATGTTAAAAACAAATGAAATTCTTCTGTCCACATTGGATTCAAAAAATCGATAAAATGTCGATACCACCAATCGACTGCATTTTTTCTGAAACTAATTTCTGTCGTATCGTCCGGAGACGTTTTTTTTTTTTGTTAACAAATGTTATAAACAAATGAAATTCTTCTGTCCACATTGGATTCAAAAAATCGATAAAATGTCGATACCACCAATCGCCTGCATTTTTTCTGAAACTAATTTCTGTCGTATCGTACGGAGATGTTTTTTTTTTTTTTGTTAACAAATGTTATAAACAAATGAATTTTTCCAAAGTCCAGATTGGATTCAAAAAATCGATAAAATGTCGATACCACCAATCGACTGCATTTTTTCTGAAACTAATTTCTGTCGTATCGTACGGAGACGTTTTTTTTTTTTTGTTAACAAATGTTAAAAACAAATGGATTTTTTCTTAGTCCACATTGGATTCAAAAAATCGATAAAATGTCGATACCACCAATCGACTGCATTTTTTCTGAATCTAATTTCTGAAGTATCGTCCGGAGACGTTTTTTTTTTTTTGTTAACAAATGTTAAAAACAAATGAAATTCTTCTGTCCACATTGGATTCAAAAAATCGATAAAATGTCGATACCACCAATCGACTGCATTTTTTCTGAAACTAATTTCTGTCGTATCGTCCGGAGACGTTTTTTTTTTTGTTAACAAATGTTATAAACTAATTTCTGTCGTATCGTCCGGAGACGTTTTTTTTTTTGTTAACAAATGTTATAAACAAATGGATTTTTTCAAAGTCCAGATTGGATTCAAAAAATCGATAAAATGTCGATACCACCAATCGACTGCATTTTTTCTGAATCTAATTTCTGAAGTATCGTCCGGAGACGTTTTTTTTTTTTGTTAACAAATGTTAAAAACAAATGAAATTCTTCTGTCCACATTGGATTCAAAAAATCGATAAAATGTCGATACCACCAAACGACTGCATTTTTTCTGAATCTAATTTCTGTCATATCGTATGGAGACGTTTTTTTTTTTTTTTTAACAAATGTTAAAAACAAATGAAATTCTTCTGTGCACATTGGATTCAAAAAAATCGATAAAATGTCGATACCACCAATCGACTGCATTTTTTCTGAATCTAATTTCTGAAGTATCGTCCGGAGACGTTTTTTTTTTTTTTGTTAACAAATGTTAAAAACAAATGAAATTCTTCTGTCCACATTGGATTCAAAAAATCGATAAAATGTCGATACCAACAATCGACTGCATTTTTTCTGAATCAAATTTCTGAAGTATCGTCCGGAGACGTTTTTATTTTTTGTTAACAAATGTTATAAACAAATGGGTTTTTTCAGTCCAGATTGGATTCAAAAAATCGATAAAATGTCGATACCACCAATCGACTGCATTTTTTCTGAAACTAATTTCTGTCGTATCGTACAGAGACGTTTTTTTTTTTTTGTTAACAAATGTTATAAACAAATGGATTTTTTCAGTCCACATTGGATTCAAAAAATCGATAAAATGTCGATACCACCAATCGACTGCATTTTTTCTGAAACTAATTTCTGTCGTATCGTACGGAGACGTTTTTTTTCTTTGTTAACAAATTTTATAAACAAATGGATTTTTTCAGTCCACCTTGGATTCAAAAAATCGATAAAATGTCGATACCACCAATCGCCTGCATTATTTCTGAAACTAATTTCTGTCGTATCGTACGGAGATGTTTTTTTTTTTTTTGTTAACAAATGTTATAAACAAATGAATTTTTCCAAAGTCCAGATTGGATTCAAAAAATCGATAAAATGTCGATACCACCAATCGCCGCATTTTTTATGAAACTAATTTCTGAAGTATCGTCCGGAGACGTTTTTTTTTTTGTTAACAAATGTTAAAAACAAATGAAATTCTTCTATCCACATTGGATTCAAAAAATCGATAAAAGGTCGATACCACCAATCGACTGCATTTTTTCTAAAACTAATTTCTGTCGTATCGTACGGAGACGTTTTTTTTTTTTTTGTTAACAAATGTTGTAAACAAATGGATTTTTTCTTAGTCCACATTGGATTCAAAAAATCGATAAAATGTCGATACCACCAATCGACTGCATTTTTTCTGAAACTAATTTCTGTCGTATCGTACGGAGACGTTTTTTTTTTTTTGTTAACAAATGTTATAAACAAATGAATTTTTCCAAAGTCCAGATTGGATTCAAAAAATCGATAAAATGTCGATACCACCAATCGACTGCATTTTTTCTGAATCAAATTTTTGAAGTATCGTCCGGAGACGTTTTTTTTTTTTGTTAACAAATGTTATAAACAAATGGATTTTTTCAAAGTCCAGATTGGATTCAAAAAATCGATAAAATGTCGATACCACCAATCGACTGCATTTTTTCTGTATCAAATTTTTGAAGTATCGTCCGGAGACGTTTTTTTTTTTTGTTAACAAATGTTATAAACAAATGGATTTTTTCTTAGTCCACATTGGATTCAAAAAATCGATAAAATGTCGATACCACCAATCGACTGCATTTTTTCTGAATCTAATTTCTGAAGTATCGTCCGGAGACGTTTTTTTTTTTTTGTTAACAAATGTTAAAAACAAATGAAATTCTTCTGTCCACATTGGATTCAAAAAATCGATAAAATGTCAATACCAACAATCGACTGCATTTTTTCTGAATCAAATTTCTGAAGTATCGTCCGGAGACGTTTTTGTTTTTTGTTAACAAATGTTATAAACAAATGGGTTTTTTCAGTCCAGATTGGATTCAAAAAATCGATAAAATGTCGATACCACCAATCGACTGCATTTTTTCTGAAACTAATTTCTGTCGTATCGTACGGAGACGTTTTTTTTTTTTTGTTAACAAATGTTATGAACAAATGGATTTTTTCAGTCCACATTGGATTCAAAAAATCGATAAAATGTCGATACCACCAATCGACTGCATTTTTTCTGAAACTAATTTCTGTCGTATCGTACGGAGACGTTTTTTTTCTTTGTTAACAAATTTTATAAACAAATGGATTTTTTCAGTCCACCTTGGATTCAAAAAATCGATAAAATGTCGATACCACCAATCGACTGCATTTTTTCTGAATCGAATTTCTGAAGTATCGTCCGGAGACATTTTTTTTTTTGTTAACAAATGTTATAAACAAATGGATTTTTTCAAAGTCCACATTGGATTCAAAAAATCGATAAAATGTCGATACCAACAATCGACTGCATTTTTTCCGAATCAAATTTCTGAAGTATCGTCCGGAGACGTTTTTTTTTTTGTTAACAAATGTTATAAACAAATGGATTTTTTCTTAGTCCACATTGGATTCAAAAAATCGATAAAATGTCGATACCACCAATCGACTGCATTTTTTCTGAAACTAATTTCTGTCGTATCGTCCGGAGACGTTTTTTTTTTTGTTAACAAATGTTATAAACAAATGGATTTTTTCAAAGTCCAGATTGGATTCAAAAAATCGATAAAATGTCGATACCACCAAACGACTGCATTTTTTCTGAATCTAATTTCTGTCATATCGTATGGAGACGTTTTTTTTTTTTTTTTAACAAATGTTAAAAACAAATGAAATTCTTCTGTGCACATTGGATTCAAAAAAATCGATAAAATGTCGATACCACCAATCGACTGCATTTTTTCTGAATCTAATTTCTGAAGTATCGTCCGGAGACGTTTTTTTTTTTTTGTTAACAAATGTTAAAAACAAATGAAATTCTTCTGTCCACATTGGATTCAAAAAATCGATAAAATGTCGATGCCAACAATCGACTGCATTTTTTCTGAATCAAATTTCTGAAGTATCGTCCGGAGACGTTTTTTTTTTTTGTTAACAAATGTTATAAACAAATGGGTTTTTTCAGTCCAGATTGGATTCAAAAAATCGATAAAATGTCGATACCACCAATCGACTGCATTTTTTCTGAAACTAATTTCTGTCGTATCGTACGGAGACGTTTTTTTTTTTTTGTTAACAAATGTTATAAACAAATGGATTTTTTCAGTCCACATTGGATTCAAAAAATCGATAAAATGTCGATACCACCAATCGACTGCATTTTTTCTGAAACTAATTTCTGTCGTATCGTACGGAGACGTTTTTTTTTTTTGTTAACAAATGTTATAAACAAATGGATTTTTTCAGTCCACATTGGATTCAAAAAATCGATAAAATGTCGATACCACCAATCGACTGCATTTTTTCTGAAACTAATTTCTGTCGTATCGTACGGAGACGTTTTTTTTCTTTGTTAACAAATTTTATAAACAAATGGATTTTTTCAGTCCACCTTGGATTCAAAAAATCGATAAAATGTCGATACCATCAATCGACTGCATTTTTTCTGAATCAAATTTCTGAAGTATCGTCCGGAGACGTTTTTTTTTTTGTTAACAAATGTTATAAACAAATGGATTTTTTCAAAGTCCACATTGGATTCAAAAAATCGATAAAATGTCGATACCAACAATCGACTGCATTTTTTCTGAATCAAATTTCTGAAGTATCGTCCGGAGACGTTTTTTTTTTTTGTTAACAAATGTTATAAACAAATGGGTTTTTTCAGTCCAGATTGGATTCAAAAAATCGATAAAATGTCGATACCACCAATCGACTGCATTTTTTCTGAAACTAATTTCTGTCGTATCGTACGGAGACGTTTTTTTTTTTTTGTTAACAAATGTTATAAACAAATGGATTTTTTCAGTCCACATTGGATTCAAAAAATCGATAAAATGTCGATACCACCAATCGACTGCATTTTTTCTGAAACTAATTTCTGTCGTATCGTACGGAGACGTTTTTTTTCTTTGTTAACAAATTTTATAAACAAATGGATTTTTTCAGTCCACCTTGGATTCAAAAAATCGATAAAATGTCGATACCACCAATCGACTGCATTTTTTCTGAATCGAATTTCTGAAGTATCGTCCGGAGACATTTTTTTTTTTGTTAACAAATGTTATAAACAAATGGATTTTTTCAAAGTCCACATTGGATTAAAAAAATCGATAAAATGTCGATACCACCAATCGACTGCATTTTTTCTGAAACTAATTTCTGAAGTATCGTCCGGAGACCTTTTTTTTTTGTTAACAAATGTTATAAACAAATGGATTTTTTCAAAGTCCAGATTGGATTCAAAAAATCGATAAAATGTCGATAACACCAATCGACTGCATTTTTTCTGAAACTAATTTCTGTCGTATCGTACGGAGACGTTTTTTTTTTTTGTTAACAAATGTTATAAACAAATGAAATTCTTCTGTCCACATTGGATTCAAAAAATCGATAAAATGTCGATACCAACAATCGACTGCATTTTTTCTGAATCAATTTTCTGAAGTATCGTCCGGAGACGTTTTTTTTTTTTGTTAACAAATGTTATAAACAAATGGGTTTTTTCAGTCCAGATTGGATTCAAAAAATCGATAAAATGTCGATACCACCAATCGACTGCATTTTTTCTGAAACTAATTTCTGTCGTATCGTACGGAGACGTTTTTTTTTTTTTTGTTAACAAATGTTATAAACAAATGGATTTTTTCAAAGTCCACATTGGATTAAAAAAATCGATAAAATGTCGATACCACCAATCGACTGCATTTTTTCTGAAACTAATTTCTGTCGTATCGTCCGGAGACGTTTTTTTTTTTGTTAACAAATGTTATAAACTAATTTCTGTCGTATCGTCCGGAGACGTTTTTTTTTTTTGTTAACAAATGTTATAAACAAATGAAATTCTTCTGTCCACATTGGATTCAAAAAATCGATAAAATGTCGATACCACCAATCGACTGCATTTTTTCTGAAACTAATTTCTGTCGTATCGTCCGGAGACGTTTTTTTTTTTGTTAACAAATGTTATAAACTAATTTCTGTCGTATCGTCCGGAGACGTTTTTTTTTTTGTTAACAAATGTTATAAACAAATGGATTTTTTCAAAGTCCAGATTGGATTCAAAAAATCGATAAAATGTCGATACCACCAATCGACTGCATTTTTTCTGAATCGAATTTCTGAAGTATCGTCCGGAGACATTTTTTTTTTTGTTAACAAATGTTATAAACAAATGGATTTTTTCAAAGTCCACATTGGATTCAAAAAATCGATAAAATGTCGATACCAACAATCGACTGCATTTTTTCTGAAACTAATTTCTGTCGTATCGTCCGGAGACGTTTTTTTTTTTGTTAACAAATGTTATAAACTAATTTCTGTCGTATCGTACGGAGACGTTTTTTTTTTTTTGTTAACAAATGTTATAAACAAATGGATTTTTTCAGTCCACATTGGATTCAAAAAATCGATAAAATGTCGATACCACCAATGGACTGCATTTTTTCTGAAACTAATTTCTGTCGTATCGTACGGAGACGTTTTTTTTCTTTGTTAACAAATTTTATAAACAAATGGATTTTTTCAGTCCACCTTGGATTCAAAAAATCGATAAAATGTCGATACCACCAATCGACTGCATTTTTTCTGAATCGAATTTCTGAAGTATCGTCCGGAGACATTTTTTTTTTTGTTAACAAATGTTATAAACAAATGGATTTTTTCAAAGTCCACATTGGATTAAAAAAATCGATAAAATGTCGATACCACCAATCGACTGCATTTTTTCTGAAACTAATTTCTGAAGTATCGTCCGGAGACCTTTTTTTTTTGTTAACAAATGTTATAAACAAATGGATTTTTTCAAAGTCCAGATTGGATTCAAAAAATCGATAAAATGTCGATAACACCAATCGACTGCATTTTTTCTGAAACTAATTTCTGTCGTATCGTACGGAGACGTTTTTTTTTTTTGTTAACAAATGTTATAAACAAATGAAATTCTTCTGACCACATTGGATTCAAAAAATCGATAAAATGTCGATACCAACAATCGACTGCATTTTTTCTGAAACTAATTTCTGAAGTATCGTCCGGAGACCTTTTTTTTTTGTTAACAAATGTTATAAACAAATGGATTTTTTCAAAGTCCAGATTGGATTCAAAAAATCGATAAAATGTCGATAACACCAATCGACTGCATTTTTTCTGAAACTAATTTCTGTCGTATCGTACGGAGACGTTTTTTTTTTTTGTTAACAAATGTTATAAACAAATGAAATTCTTCTGTCCACATTGGATTCAAAAAATCGATAAAATGTCGATACCACCAATCGACTGCATTTTTTCTGAAACTAATTTCTGTCGTATCGTCCGGAGACGTTTTTTTTTTTGTTAACAAATGTTATAAACTAATTTCTGTCGTATCGTCCGGAGACGTTTTTTTTTTTGTTAACAAATGTTATAAACAAATGGATTTTTTCAAAGTCCAGATTGGATTCAAAAAATCGATAAAATGTCGATACCACCAATCGACTGCATTTTTTCTGAATCTAATTTCTGAAGTATCGTCCGGAGACGTTTTTTTTTTTTTGTTAACAAATTTTAAAAACAAATGAAATTCTTCTGTCCACATTGGATTCAAAAAATCGATAAAATGTCGATACCACCAAACGACTGCATTTTTTCTGAATCTAATTTCTGTCATATCGTATGGAGACGTTTTTTTTTTTTTTTTAACAAATGTTAAAAACAAATGAAATTCTTCTGTCCACATTGGATTCAAAAAATCGATAAAATGTCGATGCCAACAATCGACTGCATTTTTTCTGAATCAAATTTCTGAAGTATCGTCCGGAGACGTTTTTTTTTTTTGTTAACAAATGTTATAAACAAATGGGTTTTTTCAGTCCACATTGGATTCAAAAAATCGATAAAATGTCGATACCACCAATCGACTGCATTTTTTCTGAAACTAATTTCTGTCGTATCGTACGGAGACGTTTTTTTTCTTTGTTAACAAATTTTATAAACAAATGGATTTTTTCAGTCCACCTTGGATTCAAAAAATCGATAAAATGTCGATACCACCAATCGCCTGCATTTTTTCTGAAACTAATTTCTGTCGTATCGTACGGAGATGTTTTTTTTTTTTTTGTTAACAAATGTTATAAACAAATGAATTTTTCCAAAGTCCAGATTGGATTCAAAAAATCGATAAAATGTCGATATCACCAATCGCCGCATTTTTTATGAAACTAATTTCTGAAGTATCGTCCGGAGACGTTTTTTTTTTTGTTAACAAATGTTAAAAACAAATGAAATTCTTCTATCCACATTGGATTCAAAAAATCGATAAAAGGTCGATACCACCAATCGACTGCATTTTTTCTAAAACTAATTTCTGTCGTATCGTACGGAGACGTTTTTTTTTTTTTTGTTAACAAATGTTGTAAACAAATGGATTTTTTCTTAGTCCACATTGGATTCAAAAAATCGATAAAATGTCGATACCACCAATCGACTGCATTTTTTCTGAAACTAATTTCTGTCGTATCGTACTGAGACGTTTTTTTTTTTTTGTTAACAAATGTTATAAACAAATGAATTTTTCCAAAGTCCAGATTGGATTCAAAAAATCGATAAAATGTCGATACCACCAATCGACTGCATTTTTTCTGAATCAAATTTTTGAAGTATCGTCCGGAGACGTTTTTTTTTTTTGTTAACAAATGTTATAAACAAATGGATTTTTTCAAAGTCCAGATTGGATTCAAAAAATCGATAAAATGTCGATACCACCAATCGACTGCATTTTTTCTGTATCAAATTTTTGAAGTATCGTCCGGAGACGTTTTTTTTTTTTGTTAACAAATGTTATAAACAAATGGATTTTTTCTTAGTCCACATTGGATTCAAAAAATCGATAAAATGTCGATACCACCAATCGACTGCATTTTTTCTGAATCTAATTTCTGAAGTATCGTCCGGAGACGTTTTTTTTTTTTTGTTAACAAATGTTAAAAACAAATGAAATTCTTCTGTCCACATTGGATTCAAAAAATCGATAAAATGTCGATACCACCAATCGACTGCATTTTTTCTGAAACTAATTTCTGTCGTATCGTCCGGAGACGTTTTTTTTTTTGTTAACAAATGTTATAAACAAATGGATTTTTTCAAAGTCCAGATTGGATTCAAAAAATCGATAAAATGTCGATACCACCAAACGACTGCATTTTTTCTGAATCTAATTTCTGTCATATCGTATGGAGACGTTTTTTTTTTTTTTTTAACAAATGTTAAAAACAAATGAAATTCTTCTGTGCACATTGGATTCAAAAAAATCGATAAAATGTCGATACCACCAATCGACTGCATTTTTTCTGAAACTAATTTCTGTCGTATCGTCCGGAGACGTTTTTTTTTTTGTTAACAAATGTTATAAACAAATGGATTTTTTCAAAGTCCAGATTGGATTCAAAAAATCGATAAAATGTCGATACCACCAATCGACTGCATTTTTTCTGAAACTAATTTCTGTCGTATCGTACGGAGATGTTTTTTTTTTTTTTGTTAACAAATGTTATAAACAAATGAATTTTTCCAAAGTCCAGATTGGATTCAAAAAATCGATAAAATGTCGATACCACCAATCGACTGCATTTTTTCTGAAACTAATTTCTGTCGTATCGTACGGAGACGTTTTTTTTTTTTTGTTAACAAATGTTAAAAACAAATGGATTTTTTCTTAGTCCACATTGGATTCAAAAAAATCGATAAAATGTCGATACCACCAATCGACTGCATTTTTTCTGAAACTAATTTCTGTCGTATTGTCCGGAGACGTTTTTTTTTTTGTTAACAAATGTTATAAACAAATGGATTTTTTCAAAGTCCAGATTGGATTCAAAAAATCGATAAAATGTCGATACCACCAATCGACTGCATTTTTTCTGAAACTAATTTCTGTCGTATCGTACGGAGATGTTTTTTTTTTTTTTGTTAACAAATGTTATAAACAAATGAATTTTTCCAAAGTCCAGATTGGATTCAAAAAATCGATAAAATGTCGATACCACCAATCGACTGCATTTTTTCTGAATCTAATTTCTGAAGTATCGTCCGGAGACGTTTTTTTTTTTTTGTTAACAAATGTTAAAAACAAATGAAATTCTTCTGTCCACATTGGATTCAAAAAATCGATAAAATGTCGATACCACCAATCGACTGCATTTTTTCTGAAACTAATTTCTGTCGTATCGTCCGGAGACGTTTTTTTTTTTGTTAACAAATGTTATAAACTAATTTCTGTTGTATCGTCCGGAGACGTTTTTTTTTTTGTTAACAAATGTTATAAACAAATGGATTTTTTCAAAGTCCAGATTGGATTCAAAAAATCGATAAAATGTCGATACCACCAATCGACTGCATTTTTTCTGAATCTAATTTCTGAAGTATCGTCCGGAGACGTTTTTTTTTTTTTGTTAACAAATGTTAAAAACAAATGAAATTCTTCTGTCCACATTGGATTCAAAAAATCGATAAAATGTCGATACCACCAATCGCCTGCATTTTTTCTGAAACTAATTTCTGTCGTATCGTACGGAGATGTTTTTTTTTTTTTTGTTAACAAATGTTATAAACAAATGAATTTTTCCAAAGTCCAGATTGGATTCAAAAAATCGATAAAATGTCGATACCACCAATCGACTGCATTTTTTCTGAAACTAATTTCTGTCGTATCGTACGGAGACGTTTTTTTTTTTTTGTTAACAAATGTTAAAAACAAATGGATTTTTTCTTAGTCCACATTGGATTCAAAAAATCGATAAAATGTCGATACCAACAATCGACTGCATTTTTTCTGAATCAAATTTCTGAAGTATCGTCCGGAGACGTTTTTATTTTTTGTTAACAAATGTTATAAACAAATGGGTTTTTTCAGTCCAGATTGGATTCAAAAAATCGATAAAATGTCGATACCACCAATCGACTGCATTTTTTCTGAAACTAATTTCTGTCGTATCGTACGGAGACATTTTTTTTTTTTTGTTAACAAATGTTATAAACAAATGGATTTTTTCAGTCCACATTGGATTCAAAAAATCGATAAAATGTCGATACCACCAATCGACTGCATTTTTTCTGAAACTAATTTCTGTCGTATCGTACGGAGACGTTTTTTTTCTTTGTTAACAAATTTTATAAACAAATGGATTTTTTCAGTCCACCTTGGATTCAAAAAATCGATAAAATGTCGATACCACCAATCGCCTGCATTTTTTCTGAAACTAATTTCTGTCGTATCGTACGGAGATGTTTTTTTTTTTTTTGTTAACAAATGTTATAAACAAATGAATTTTTCCAAAGTCCAGATTGGATTCAAAAAATCGATAAAATGTCGATACCACCAATCGCCGCATTTTTTATGAAACTAATTTCTGAAGTATCGTCCGGAGACGTTTTTTTTTTTGTTAACAAATGTTAAAAACAAATGAAATTCTTCTATCCACATTGGATTCAAAAAATCGATAAAAGGTCGATACCACCAATCGACTGCATTTTTTCTAAAACTAATTTCTGTCGTATCGTACGGAGACGTTTTTTTTTTTTTTGTTAACAAATGTTGTAAACAAATGGATTTTTTCTTAGTCCACATTGGATTCAAAAAATCGATAAAATGTCGATACCACCAATCGACTGCATTTTTTCTGAAACTAATTTCTGTCGTATCGTACGGAGACGTTTTTTTTTTTTTGTTTACAAATGTTATAAACAAATGAATTTTTCCAAAGTCCAGATTGGATTCAAAAAATCGATAAAATGTCGATACCACCAATCGACTGCATTTTTTCTGAATCAAATTTTTGAAGTATCGTCCGGAGACGTTTTTTTTTTTTGTTAACAAATGTTATAAACAAATGGATTTTTTCAAAGTCCAGATTGGATTCAAAAAATCGATAAAATGTCGATACCACCAATCGACTGCATTTTTTCTGAATCTAATTTCTGAAGTATCGTCCGGAGACGTTTTTTTTTTTTTGTTAACAAATGTTAAAAACAAATGAAATTCTTCTGTCCACATTGGATTCAAAAAATCGATAAAATGTCGATACCACCAATCGACTGCATTTTTTCTGAAACTAATTTCTGTCGTATCGTCCGGAGACGTTTTTTTTTTTGTTAACAAATGTTATAAACAAATGGATTTTTTCAAAGTCCAGATTGGATTCAAAAAATCGATAAAATGTCGATACCACCAAACGACTGCATTTTTTCTGAATCTAATTTCTGTCATATCGTATGGAGACGTTTTTTTTTTTTTTTTAACAAATGTTAAAAACAAATGAAATTCTTCTGTGCACATTGGATTCAAAAAAATCGATAAAATGTCGATACCACCAATCGACTGCATTTTTTCTGAATCTAATTTCTGAAGTATCGTCCGGAGACGTTTTTTTTTTTTTGTTAACAAATGTTAAAAACAAATGAAATTCTTCTGTCCACATTGGATTCAAAAAATCGATAAAATGTCGATGCCAACAATCGACTGCATTTTTTCTGAATCAAATTTCTGAAGTATCGTCCGGAGACGTTTTTTTTTTTTGTTAACAAATGTTATAAACAAATGGGTTTTTTCAGTCCAGATTGGATTCAAAAAATCGATAAAATGTCGATACCACCAATCGACTGCATTTTTTCTGAAACTAATTTCTGTCGTATCGTACGGAGACGTTTTTTTTTTTTTGTTAACAAATGTTATAAACAAATGGATTTTTTCAGTCCACATTGGATTCAAAAAATCGATAAAATGTCGATACCACCAATCGACTGCATTTTTTCTGAAACTAATTTCTGTCGTATCGTACGGAGACGTTTTTTTTCTTTGTTAACAAATTTTATAAACAAATGGATTTTTTCAGTCCACCTTGGATTCAAAAAATCGATAAAATGTCGATACCACCAATCGACTGCATTTTTTCTGAATCGAATTTCTGAAGTATCGTCCGGAGACATTTTTTTTTTTGTTAACAAATGTTATAAACAAATGGATTTTTTCAAAGTCCACATTGGATTCAAAAAATCGATAAAATGTCGATACCAACAATCGACTGCATTTTTTCTGAATCAAATTTCTGAAGTATCGTCCGGAGACGTTTTTTTTTTTTGTTAACAAATGTTATAAACAAATGGGTTTTTTCAGTCCAGATTGGATTCAAAAAATCGATAAAATGTCGATACCACCAATCGACTGCATTTTTTCTGAATCTAATTTCTGTCATATCGTATGGAGACGTTTTTTTTTTTTTTTTAACAAATGTTAAAAACAAATGAAATTCTTCTGTGCACATTGGATTCAAAAAAATCGATAAAATGTCGATACCACCAATCGACTGCATTTTTTCTGAATCTAATTTCTGAAGTATCGTCCGGAGACGTTTTTTTTTTTTTGTTAACAAATGTTAAAAACAAATGAAATTCTTCTGTCCACATTGGATTCAAAAAATCGATAAAATGTCGATACCAACAATCGACTGCATTTTTTCTGAATCAAATTTCTGAAGTATCGTCCGGAGACGTTTTTTTTTTTTGTTAACAAATGTTATAAACAAATGGGTTTTTTCAGTCCAGATTGGATTCAAAAAATCGATAAAATGTCGATACCACCAATCGACTGCATTTTTTCTGAAACTAATTTCTGTCGTATCGTACGGAGACGTTTTTTTTTTTTTGTTAACAAATGTTATAAACAAATGGATTTTTTCAGTCCACATTGGATTCAAAAAATCGATAAAATGTCGATACCACCAATCGACTGAATTTTTCTGAAACTAATTTCTGTCGTATCGTACGGAGACGTTTTTTTTCTTTGTTAACAAATTTTATAAACAAATGGATTTTTTCAGTCCACCTTGGATTCAAAAAATCGATAAAATGTCGATACCACCAATCGACTGCATTTTTTCTGAATCGAATTTCTGAAGTATCGTCCGGAGACATTTTTTTTTTTGTTAACAAATGTTATAAACAAATGGATTTTTTCAAAGTCCACATTGGATTAAAAAAATCGATAAAATGTCGATACCACCAATCGACTGCATTTTTTCTGAAACTAATTTCTGAAGTATCGTCCGGAGACCTTTTTTTTTTGTTAACAAATGTTATAAACAAATGGATTTTTTCAAAGTCCAGATTGGATTCAAAAAATCGATAAAATGTCGATACCACCAATCGCCTGCATTTTTTCTGAAACTAATTTCTGTCGTATCGTACGGAGACGTTTTTTTTTTTTGTTAACAAATGTTATAAACAAATGAAATTCTTCTGTCCACATTGGATTCAAAAAATCGATAAAATGTCGATACCACCAATCGCCTGCATTTTTTCTGAAACTAATTTCTGTCGTATCGTACGGAGATGTTTTTTTTTTTTTTGTTAACAAATGTTATAAACAAATGAATTTTTCCAAAGTCCAGATTGGATTCAAAAAATCGATAAAATGTCGATACCAACAATCGACTGCATTTTTTCTGAATCAATTTTCTGAAGTATCGTCCGGAGACGTTTTTTTTTTTTGTTAACAAATGTTATAAACAAATGGGTTTTTTCAGTCCAGATTGGATTCAAAAAATCGATAAAATGTCGATACCACCAATCGACTGCATTTTTTCTGAAACTAATTTCTGTCGTATCGTACGGAGACGTTTTTTTTTTTTTTGTTAACAAATGTTATAAACAAATGGATTTTTTCAGTCCACATTGGATTCAAAAAATCGATAAAATGTCGATACCACCAATCGACTGCATTTTTTCTGAAACTAATTTCTGTCGTATCGTACGGAGACGTTTTTTTTCTTTGTTAACAAATTTTATAAACAAATGGATTTTTTCAGTCCAACTTGGATTCAAAAAATCGATAAAATGTCGATACCACCAATCGACTGCATTTTTTCTGAATCGAATTTCTGAAGTATCGTCCGGAGACATTTTTTTTTTTGTTAACAAATGTTATAAACAAATGGATTTTTTCAAAGTCCACATTGGATTAAAAAAATCGATAAAATGTCGATACCACCAATCGACTGCATTTTTTCTGAAACTAATTTCTGAAGTATCGTCCGGAGACCTTTTTTTTTTGTTAACAAATGTTATAAACAAATGGATTTTTTCAAAGTCCAGATTGGATTCAAAAAATCGATAAAATGTCGATAACACCAATCGACTGCATTTTTTCTGAAACTAATTTCTGTCGTATCGTACGGAGACGTTTTTTTTTTTTGTTAACAAATGTTATAAACAAATGAAATTCTTCTGTCCACATTGGATTCAAAAAATCGATAAAATGTCGATACCACCAATCGACTGCATTTTTTCTGAAACTAATTTCTGTCGTATCGTCCGGAGACGTTTTTTTTTTTGTTAACAAATGTTATAAACTAATTTCTGTCGTATCGTCCGGAGACGTTTTTTTTTTTGTTAACAAATGTTATAAACAAATGGATTTTTTCAAAGTCCAGATTGGATTCAAAAAATCGATAAAATGTCGATACCACCAATCGACTGCATTTTTTCTGAATCTAATTTCTGAAGTATCGTCCGGAGACGTTTTTTTTTTTTTGTTAACAAATGTTAAAAACAAATGAAATTCTTCTGTCCACATTGGATTCAAAAAATCGATAAAATGTCGATACCACCAAACGACTGCATTTTTTCTGAATCTAATTTCTGTCATATCGTATGGAGACGTTTTTTTTTTTTTTTTAACAAATGTTAAAAACAAATGAAATTCTTCTGTCCACATTGGATTCAAAAAATCGATAAAATGTCGATACCACCAATCGACTGCATTTTTTCTGAATCTAATTTCTGAAGTATCGTCCGGAGACGTTTTTTTTTTTTTGTTAACAAATGTTAAAAACAAATGAAATTCTTCTGTCCACATTGGATTCAAAAAATCGATAAAATGTCGATACCACCAATCGACTGCATTTTTTCTGAAACTAATTTCTGTCGTATCGTCCGGAGACGTTTTTTTTTTTGTTAACAAATGTTATAAACAAATGGATTTTTTCAAAGTCCAGATTGGATTCAAAAAATCGATAAAATGTCGATACCACCAATCGACTGCATTTTTTCTGAATCTAATTTCTGAAGTATCGTCCGGAGACGTTTTTTTTTTTTTGTTAACAAATGTTAAAAACAAATGAAATTCTTCTGTCCACATTGGATTCAAAAAATCGATAAAATGTCGATACCACCAAACGACTGCATTTTTTCTGAATCTAATTTCTGTCATATCGTATGGAGACGTTTTTTTTTTTTTTTTAACAAATGTTAAAAACAAATGAAATTCTTCTGTGCACATTGGATTCAAAAAAATCGATAAAATGTCGATACCACCAATCGACTGCATTTTTTCTGAATCTAATTTCTGAAGTATCGTCCGGAGACGTTTTTTTTTTTTTTGTTAACAAATGTTAAAAACAAATGAAATTCTTCTGTCCACATTGGATTCAAAAAATCGATAAAATGTCAATACCAACAATCGACTGCATTTTTTCTGAATCAAATTTCTGAAGTATCGTCCGGAGACGTTTTTGTTTTTTGTTAACAAATGTTATAAACAAATGGGTTTTTTCAGTCCAGATTGGATTCAAAAAATCGATAAAATGTCGATACCACCAATCGACTGCATTTTTTCTGAAACTAATTTCTGTCGTATCGTACGGAGACGTTTTTTTTCTTTGTTAACAAATTTTATAAACAAATGGATTTTTTCAGTCCACCTTGGATTCAAAAAATCGATAAAATGTCGATACCACCAATCGACTGCATTTTTTCTGAATCGAATTTCTGAAGTATCGTCCGGAGACATTTTTTTTTTTGTTAACAAATGTTATAAACAAATGGATTTTTTCAAAGTCCACATTGGATTCAAAAAATCGATAAAATGTCGATACCAACAATCGACTGCATTTTTTCTGAATCAAATTTCTGAAGTATCGTCCGGAGACGTTTTTTTTTTTGTTAACAAATGTTATAAACAAATGGATTTTTTCAAAGTCCAGATTGGATTCAAAAAATCGATAAAATGTCGATACCACCAATCGACTGCATTTTTTCTGAATCTAATTTCTGAAGTATCGTCCGGAGACGTTTTTTTTTTTTTGTTAACAAATGTTAAAAACAAATGAAATTCTTCTGTCCACATTGGATTCAAAAAATCGATAAAATGTCGATACCACCAAACGACTGCATTTTTTCTGAATCTAATTTCTGTCATATCGTATGGAGACGTTTTTTTTTTTTTTTTAACAAATGTTAAAAACAAATGAAATTCTTCTGTGCACATTGGATTCAAAAAAATCGATAAAATGTCGATACCACCAATCGACTGCATTTTTTCTGAATCGAATTTCTGAAGTATCGTCCGGAGACATTTTTTTTTTTGTTAACAAATGTTATAAACAAATGGATTTTTTCAAAGTCCACATTGGATTCAAAAAATCGATAAAATGTCGATACCACCAATCGACTGCATTTTTTCTGAATCTAATTTCTGAAGTATCGTCCGGAGACGTTTTTTTTTTTTTGTTAACAAATGTTAAAAACAAATGAAATTCTTCTGTCCACATTGGATTCAAAAAATCGATAAAATGTCGATACCACCAATCGACTGCATTTTTTCTGAAACTAATTTCTGTCGTATCGTCCGGAGACGTTTTTTTTTTTGTTAACAAATGTTATAAACAAATGGATTTTTTCAAAGTCCAGATTGGATTCATAAAATCGATAAAATGTCGATACCACCAAACGACTGCATTTTTTCTGAATCTAATTTCTGTCATATCGTATGGAGACGTTTTTTTTTTTTTTTTAACAAATGTTAAAAACAAATGAAATTCTTCTGTGCACATTGGATTCAAAAAAATCGATAAAATGTCGATACCACCAATCGACTGCATTTTTTCTGAATCTAATTTCTGAAGTATCGTCCGGAGACGTTTTTTTTTTTTTGTTAACAAATGTTAAAAACAAATGAAATTCTTCTGTCCACATTGGATTCAAAAAATCGATAAAATGTCGATACCAACAATCGACTGCATTTTTTCTGAATCAAATTTCTGAAGTATCGTCCGGAGACGTTTTTTTTTTTTGTTAACAAATGTTATAAACAAATGGGTTTTTTCAGTCCAGATTGGATTCAAAAAATCGATAAAATTTCGATACCACCAATCGACTGCATTTTTTCTGAAACGAATTTCTGTCGTATCGTACGGAGACGTTTTTTTTTTTTTGTTAACAAATGTTATAAACAAATGGATTTTTTCAGTCCACATTGGATTCAAAAAATCGATAAAATGTCGATACCACCAATCGACTGCATTTTTTCTGAAACTAATTTCTGTCGTATCGTACGGAGACGTTTTTTTTCTTTGTTAACAAATTTTATAAACAAATGGATTTTTTCAGTCCACCTTGGATTCAAAAAATCGATAAAATGTCGATACCACCAATCGACTGCATTTTTTCTGAATCGAATTTCTGAAGTATCGTCCGGAGACATTTTTTTTTTTGTTAACAAATGTTATAAACAAATGGATTTTTTCAAAGTCCACATTGGATTCAAAAAATCGATAAAATGTCGATACCACCAATCGACTGCATTTTTTCTGAAACTAATTTCTGAAGTATCGTCCGGAGACCTTTTTTTTTTGTTAACAAATGTTATAAACAAATGAAATTCTTCTGTCCACATTGGATTCAAAAAATCGATAAAATGTCGATACCACCAATCGCCTGCATTTTTTCTGAAACTAATTTCTGTCGTATCGTACGGAGATGTTTTTTTTTTTTTTGTTAACAAATGTTATAAACAAATGAATTTTTCCAAAGTCCAGATTGGATTCAAAAAATCGATAAAATGTCGATACCAACAATCGACTGCATTTTTTCTGAATCAATTTTCTGAAGTATCGTCCGGAGACGTTTTTTTTTTTTGTTAACAAATGTTATAAACAAATGGGTTTTTTCAGTCCAGATTGGATTCAAAAAATCGATAAAATGTCGATACCACCAATCGACTGCATTTTTTCTGAAACTAATTTCTGTCGTATCGTACGGAGACGTTTTTTTTTTTTTTGTTAACAAATGTTATAAACAAATGGATTTTTTCAGTCCACATTGGATTCAAAAAATCGATAAAATGTCGATACCACCAATCGACTGCATTTTTTCTGAAACTAATTTCTGTCGTATCGTCCGGAGACGTTTTTTTTTTTGTTAACAAATGTTATAAACTAATTTCTGTCGTATCGTCCGGAGACGTTTTTTTTTTTGTTAACAAATGCTATAAACAAATGGATTTTTTCAAAGTCCAGATTGGATTCAAAAAATCGATAAAATGTCGATACCACCAATCGACTGCATTTTTTCTGAATCTAATTTCTGAAGTATCGTCCGGAGACGTTTTTTTTTTTTTGTTAACAAATGTTAAAAACAAATGAAATTCTTCTGTCCACATTGGATTCAAAAAATCGATAAAATGTCGATACCACCAAACGACTGCATTTTTTCTGAATCTAATTTCTGTCATATCGTATGGAGACGTTTTTTTTTTTTTTTTAACAAATGTTAAAAACAAATGAAATTCTTCTGTCCACATTGGATTCAAAAAATCGATAAAATTTCGATACCACCAATCGACTGCATTTTTTCTGAAACTAATTTCTGTCGTATCGTCCGGAGACGTTTTTTTTTTTGTTAACAAATGTTATAAACTAATTTCTGTCGTATCGTCCGGAGACGTTTTTTTTTTTGTTAACAAATGTTATAAACAAATGGATTTTTTCAAAGTCCAGATTGGATTCAAAAAATCGATAAAATGTCGATACCACCAATCGACTGCATTTTTTCTGAATCTAATTTCTGAAGTATCGTCCGGAGACGTTTTTTTTTTTTTGTTAACAAATGTTAAAAACAAATGAAATTCTTCTGTCCACATTGGATTCAAAAAATCGATAAAATGTCGATACCACCAATCGACTGCATTTTTTCTGAAACTAATTTCTGTCGTATCGTCCGGAGACGTTTTTTTTTTTGTTAACAAATGTTATAAACTAATTTCTGTCGTATCGTCCGGAGACGTTTTTTTTTTTGTTAACAAATGTTATAAACAAATGGATTTTTTCAAAGTCCAGATTGGATTCAAAAAATCGATAAAATGTCGATACCACCAATCGACTGCATTTTTTCTGAATCTAATTTCTGAAGTATCGTCCGGAGACGTTTTTTTTTTTTTGTTAACAAATGTTAAAAACAAATGAAATTCTTCTGTCCACATTGGATTCAAAAAATCGATAAAATGTCGATACCACCAAACGACTGCATTTTTTCTGAATCTAATTTCTGTCATATCGTATGGAGACGTTTTTTTTTTTTTTTTAACAAATGTTAAAAACAAATGAAATTCTTCTGTGCACATTGGATTCAAAAAAATCGATAAAATGTCGATACCACCAATCGACTGCATTTTTTCTGAATCTAATTTCTGAAGTATCGTCCGGAGACGTTTTTTTTTTTTTTTGTTAACAAATGTTAAAAACAAATGAAATTCTTCTGTCCACATTGGATTCAAAAAATCGATAAAATGTCAATACCAACAATCGACTGCATTTTTTCTGAATCAAATTTCTGAAGTATCGTCCGGAGAGGTTTTTTTTTTTTGTTAACAAATGTTATAAACAAATGGGTTTTTTCAGTCCAGATTGGATTCAAAAAATCGATAAAATGTCGATACCACCAATCGACTGCATTTTTTCTGAAACTAATTTCTGTCGTATCGTACGGAGACGTTTTTTTTTTTTTGTTAACAAATGTTATAAACAAATGGATTTTTTCAGTCCACATTGGATTCAAAAAATCGATAAAATGTCGATACCACCAATCGACTGCATTTTTTCTGAAACTAATTTCTGTCGTATCGTAGGGAGACGTTTTTTTTCTTTGTTAACAAATTTTATAAACAAATGGATTTTTTCAGTCCACCTTGGATTCAAAAAATCGATAAAATGTCGATACCACCAATCGACTGCATTTTTTCTGAATCGAATTTCTGAAGTATCGTCCGGAGACATTTTTTTTTTTGTTAACAAATGTTATAAACAAATGGATTTTTTCAAAGTCCACATTGGATTCAAAAAATCGATAAAATGTCGATACCAACAATCGACTGCATTTTTTCTGAATCAAATTTCTGAAGTATCGTCCGGAGACGTTTTTTTTTTTGTTAACAAATGTTATAAACAAATGGGTTTTTTCAGTCCAGATTGGATTCAAAAAATCGATAAAATGTCGATACCACCAATCGACTGCATTTTTTCTGAAACTAATTTCTGTCGTATCGTACGGAGACGTTTTTTTTTTTTTGTTAACAAATGTTATAAACAAATGGATTTTTTCAGTCCACATTGGATTCAAAAAATCGATAAAATGTCGATACCACCAATCGACTGCATTTTTACTGAAACTAATTTCTGTCGTATCGTACGGAGACGTTTTTTTTCTTTGTTAACAAATTTTATGAACAAATGGATTTTTTCAGTCCACCTTGGATTCAAAAAATCGATAAAATGTCGATACCACCAATCGACTGCATTTTTTCTGAATCGAATTTCTGAAGTATCGTCCGGAGACATTTTTTTTTTTTGTTAACAAATGTTATAAACAAATGGATTTTTTCAAAGTCCACATTGGATTAAAAAAATCGATAAAATGTCGATACCACCAATCGACTGCATTTTTTCTGAAACTAATTTCTGAAGTATCGTCCGGAGACCTTTTTTTTTTGTTAACAAATGTTATAAACAAATGGATTTTTTCAGTCCAGATTGGATTCAAAAAATCGATAAAATGTCGATAACACCAATCGACTGCATTTTTTCTGAAACTAATTTCTGTCGTATCGCACGGAGACGTTTTTTTTTTTTGTTAACAAATGTTATAAACAAATGGATTTTTCCAAAGTCCAGATTGGATTCAAAAAATCGATAAAATGTCGATACCACCAATCGACTGCATTTTTTCTGAAACTAATTTCTGTCGTATCGTACGGAAATGATTTTTTTTTTTTGTTAACAAATGTTATAAACAAATGGATTTTTTCAGTCCACATTGGATTCAAAAAATCGATAAAATGTCGATACCACCAATTGACTGCATTTTTTCTGACTCTAATTTCTGAAGTATCGTCTGGGGACGTTTTTTTTTTGTTAACAAATGTTATAAACAAATGGATTTTTTCAGTCCACATTGGATTCAAAAAATCGATAAAATGTCAATACCACCAATTGACTGCATTTTTTCTGACTCTAATTTCTGAAGTATCGTCTGGGGACGTTTTTTTTTTGTTAACAAATGTTATAAACAAATGGATTTTTTCAGTCCACATTGGATTCAAAAAATCGATAAAATGTCAATACCACCAATTGACTGCATTTTTTCTGACTCTAATTTCTGAAGTATCGTCTGGGGACGTTTTTTTTTTGTTAACAAATGTTATAAACAAATGGATTTTTTCAGTCCACATTGGATTCAAAAAATCGATAAAATGTCGATACCACCAATTGACTGCATTTTTTCTGAAACTAATTTCTGTCGTATCGTACGGAGACGTTTTTTTTTTGTTAACAAATGTTATAAACAAATGGATTTTTTAAGTCCACATTGGATTCAAAAAATCGATGAAATGTCGATACCACCAATCGACTGCATTTTTTCTAAAACTAATTTCTGTCGTATCGTATGGAGACGTTTTTTTTTTTTTTTGTTAACAAATGTTATAAACAAATGAATTTTTCCAAAGTCCAGATTGGATTCAAAAAATCGATAAAATGTCGATTCCACCAATCGACAGCATTTTTTCTGAAACTAATTTCTGTCGTATCGTACGGAGACGTTTTTTTTTTTTTGTTAACAAATGTTATGAACAAATAGATTTTTTCAAAGTCCACATTGGATTCAAAAAATCGATAAAATGTCGATACCACCAATCGACTGCATTTTTTCTAAAACTAATTTCTGAAGTATCGTCCGGAGACGTTTTTTATTTTTTGTTAACAAATGTTAAAAACAAATGAAATTCTTCTATCCACATTGGATTCAAAAAATCGATAAAAGGTCGATACCACCAATCGACTGCATTTTTTCTAAAACTAATTTCTGTCGTATCGTACGGAGACGTTTTTTTTTTTTTTGTTAACAAATGTTATAAACAAATGGATTTTTTCAAAGTCCAGATTGGATTCAAAAAATCGATAAAATGTCGATACCTCCAAACGACTGCATTTTTTCTGAATCTAATTTCTGTCATATCGTATGGAGACGTTTTTTTTTTTTTTTAACAAATGTTAAAAACAAATGAAATTCTTCTGTGCACATTGGATTCAAAAAATCGATAAAATGTCGATACCACCAATCGACTGCATTTTTTCTGAAACTAATTTCTGTCGTATCGTACGGAGACGTTTTTTTTTTTTTGTTAACAAATGTTATACACAAATCGATTTCTTCAGTCCACATTGGATTTAAAAAATCGATAAAATGTCGATACCACCAATCGACTGCATTTTTTCTGAAACTAATTTCTGTCGTATCGTACGGAGACGTTTTTTTTCTTTGTTAACAAATTTTATAAACAAATGGATTTTTTCAGTCCACCTTGGATTCAAAAAATCGATAAAATGTCGATACCACCAATCGACTGCATTTTTTCTGAATCGAATTTCTGAAGTATCGTCCGGAGACATTTTTTTTTTTGTTAACAAATGTTATAAACAAATGGATTTTTTCAAAGTCCACATTGGATTAAAAAAATCGATAAAATGTCGATACCACCAATCGACTGCATTTTTTCTGAAACTAATTTCTGAAGTATCGTCCGGAGACCTTTTTTTTTTGTTAACAAATGTTAAAAACAAATGAAATTCTTCTATCCACATTGGATTCAAAAAATCGATAAAAGGTCGATACCACCAATCGACTGCATTTTTTCTAAAACTAATTTCTGTCGTATCGTACGGAGACGTTTTTTTTTTTTTTGTTAACAAATGTTATAAACAAATGGATTTTTTCTTAGTCCACATTGGATTCAAAAAATCGATAAAATGTCGATACCACCAATCGACTGCATTTTTTCTGAATCTAATTTCTGAAGTATTGTCCGGAGACGTTTTTTTTTTTTTGTTAACAAATGTTATAAACAAACGGGTTTTTTCAGTCCAGATTGGAATCAAAAAATCGATAAAATGTCGATACCACCAATCGACTGCATTTTTTCTGAAACTAATTTCTGTCGTATCGTACGGAGACGTTTTTTTTTTTTTGTTAACAAATGTTATACACAAATCGATTTCTTCAGTCCACATTGGATTTAAAAAATCGATAAAATGTCGATACCACCAATCGACTGCATTTTTTCTGAAACTAATTTCTGTCGTATCGTACGGAGACGTTTTTTTTCTTTGTTAACAAATTTTATAAACAAATGGATTTTTTCAGTCCACCTTGGATTCAAAAAATCGATAAAATGTCGATACCACCAATCGACTGCATTTTTTCTGAATCGAATTTCTGAAGTATCGTCCGGAGACATTTTTTTTTTTGTTAACAAATGTTATAAACAAATGGATTTTTCCAAAGTCCAGATTGGATTCAAAAAATCGATAAAATGTCGATAACACCAATCGACTGCATTTTTTCTAAAACTAATTTCTGTCATATCGTACGGAGACGTTTTTTTTTTTTTTGTTAACAAATGTTATAAACAAATGGATTTTTTCTTAGTCCACATTGGATTCAAAAAATCGATAAAATGTCGATACCACCAATCGACTGCATTTTTTCTGAATCTAATTTCTGAAGTATCGTCCGGAGACGTTTTTTTTTTTTTGTTAACAAATGTTAAAAACAAATGAAATTCTTCTGTCCACATTGGATTCAAAAAATCGATAAAATGTCGATACCACCAATCGACTGCATTTTTTCTGAAACTAATTTCTGTCGTATCGTCCGGAGACGTTTTTTTTTTTGTTAACAAATGTTATAAACAAATGGATTTTTTCAAAGTCCAGATTGGATTCAAAAAATCGATAAAATGTCGATACCACCCAACGACTGCATTTTTTCTGAATCTAATTTCTGTCATATCGTATGGAGACGTTTTTTTTTTTTTTTTAACAAATGTTAAAAACAAATGAAATTCTTCTGTGCACATTGGATTCAAAAAATCGATAAAATGTCGATACCACCAATCGACTGCATTTTTTCTGAAACTAATTTCTGAAGTATCGTCCGGAGACGTTTTTTTTTTTTTGTTAACAAATGTTAAAAACAAATGAAATTCTTCTGTCCAGATTGGATTCAAAAAATCGATAAAATGTCGATACCAACAATCGACTGCATTTTTTCTGAATCAAATTTCTGAAGTATCGTCCGGAGACGTTTTTTTTTTTTGTTAACAAATGTTATAAACAAACGGGTTTTTTCAGTCCAGATTGGATTCAAAAAATCGATAAAATGTCGATACCACCAATCGACTGCATTTTTTCTGAAACTAATTTCTGTCGTATCGTACGGAGACGTTTTTTTTTTTTTGTTAACAAATGTTATACACAAATCGATTTCTTCAGTCCACATTGGATTCAAATAATCGATAAAATGTCGATACCACCAATCGACTGCATTTTTTCTGAAACTAATTTCTGTCGTATCGTACGGAGACGTTTTTTTTCTTTGTTAACAAATTTTATAAACAAATGGATTTTTTCAGTCCACCTTGGATTCAAAAAATCGATAAAATGTCGATACCACCAATCGACTGCATTTTTTCTGAATCGAATTTCTGAAGTATCGTCCGGAGACATTTTTTTTTTTGTTAACAAATGTTATAAACAAATGGATTTTTTCAAAGTCCACATTGGATTAAAAAAATCGATAAAATGTCGATACTACCAATCGACTGCATTTTTTCTGAAACTAATTTCTGAAGTATCGTCCGGAGACCTTTTTTTTTTGTTAACAAATGTTATAAACAAATGGATTTTTTCAAAGGCCAGATTGGATTCAAAAAATCGATAAAATGTCGATAACACCAATCGACTGCATTTTTTCTGAAACTAATTTCTGTCGTATCGTACGGAGACGTTTTTTTTTTTTGTTAACCAATGTTATAAACAAATGGATTTTTTCAGTCCACATTGGATTCAAAAAATCGATAAAATGTCGATACCACCAATTGACTGCATTTTTTCTGAATCTAATTTCTGAAGTATCGTCCGGAGACGTTTTTTTTTTGTTACCAAATGTTATAAACAAATGGATTTTTTCAGTCCACATTGGATTCAAAAAATCGATAAAATGTCAATACCACCAATTGACTGCATTTTTTCTGACTCTAATTTCTGAAGTATCGTCTGGAGACGTTTTTTTTTTGTTAACAAATGTTATAAACAAATGGATTTTTTCAGTCCACATTGGATTCAAAAAATCGATAAAATGTCGATACCACCAATTGACTGCATTTTTTCTGAAACTAATTTCTGTCGTATCGTATGGAGACGTTTTTTTTTTTTTTTGTTAACAAATGTTATAAACAAATGAATTTTTCCAAAGTCCAGATTGGATTCAAAAAATCGATAAAATGTCGATACCACCAATCGACTGCATTTTTTCTGAATCAAATTTCTGAAGTATCGTCCGGAGACGTTTTTTTTTTTTGTTAACAAATGTTATAAACAAATGGATATTTTCAGTCCAGATTGGATTCAAAAAATCGATAAAATGTCGATACCACCAATCGACTGCATTTATTCTGAAACTAATTTCTGAAGTATCGTCCGGAGACCCTTTTTTTTTTGTTAACAAATGTTATAAACAAATGGATTTTCCCAAAGTCCAGATTGGATTAAAGAAATCGATAAAATGTCGATACCACCAATCGATTGCATTTTTTCTGAAACTAATTCCTGAAGTATCGTCCGGAGACGTCTTTTTTGTTAACAAATGTTATAAACAAATGGATTTTTTCAGTCCACATTGGATTCAAAAAATCGATAAAATGTCGATACCATCAATTGACTGCATTTTTTCTGAAACTAATTTCTGTCGTATCGTACGGAGACGTTTTTTTTTTTGTTAACAAATGTTATAAACAAATGGATTTTTTCAGTCCACATTGGATTCAAAAAATCGATAAAATGACGATACCACCAATTGACTGCCCTTTTTCTGAATCTAATTTCTGAAGTATCGTCCGGAGACGTTTTTTTTTTCTGTTAACAAATGTTATGAACAAATGGATTTTTTTTTAATCCACATTGGATTCAAGAAACCGATAAAATGGCGATACTATCAATCGAAATTTATTGTTTTTGAGACAAATTTTTATCGGATCCATTTTTTGAATCCAATCTGGACTTTGGAAAAATCCATTTGTTTATAACATATGTTAACAGAAAAAAAAAACGTCTCCGGACGATACTTCAGAAATTAGATTCAGAAAAAATGCAGTCAATTGGTGGTATCGACATTTTATCGATTTTTTGAATCCAATGTGGACTGAAAAACTCCATTTGTTTATAACATTTGTTAACAAAAAAAAAAACGTCTCCGTACGATACGACAGAAATTAGTTTCAGAAAAAATGCAGTCGATTGGTGGTATCGACATTTTATCGATTTTTTGAATCCAATGTGGACTTAAAAAATCCATTTGTTTATAACATTTGTTAACAAAAAAAAAACGTCTCCGTACGATACGTCAGAAATTAGTTTCAGAAAAAATGCAGTCAATTGGTAGTATCGACATTTTATCGATTTTTTGAATCCAATGTGGACTGAAAAAATCCATTTGTTTATAACATTTGTTAAAAAAAAAAAATCGTCTCCGGACGTTATTTTAGAAATTAGATTCAGAAAAAATGCAGTCAATTGGTGGTATCGACATTTTATCGATTTTTTGAATCCAATGTGGACTGAAAAAATCCATTTGTTTATAACATTTGTTAACAAAAAAAAAACGTCTCCGTACGATACGTCAGAAATTAGTTTCAGAAAAAATGCAGTCAATTGGTAGTATCGACATTTTATCGATTTTTTGAATCCAATGTGGACTGAAAAAATCCATTTGTTTATAACATTTGTTAAAAAAAAAAAATCGTCTCCGGACGTTATTTTAGAAATTAGATTCAGAAAAAATGCAGTCAATTGGTGGTATCGACATTTTATCGATTTTTTGAATCCAATGTGGACTGAAAAAATCCATTTGTTTATAACATTTGTTAAAAAAAAAAAATCGTCTCCGGACGTTATTTTAGAAATTAGATTCAGAAAAAATGCAGTCAATTGGTGGTATCGACATTTTATCGATTTTTTGAATCCAATGTGGACTGAAAAAATCCATTTGTTTATAACATTTGTTAACAAAAAAAAAACGTCTCCGGACGATACGACAGAAATTGGTTTCAGAAAAAATGCAGTCGATTGGTGGTATCGACATTTTATCGATTTTTTGAATCCAATGTGGACTAAGAAAACATCCATTTGTTTATAACATTTGTTAACAAAAAAAAAAAAACGTCTCCGGACGATACGACAGAAATTAGTTTCAGAAAAAATGCAGTCGATTGGTGGTATCGACATTTTATCGATTTTTTGAATCCAATGTGGACTTAAAAAATCCATTTGTTTATAACATTTGTTAACAAAAAAAAAACGTCTCCGGACGATACTTCAGAAATTAGTTTCAGAAAAAATGCAGTCGATTGGTGGTATCGACATTTTATCGATTTCTTTAATCCAATCTGGACTTTGGGAAAATCCATTCGTTTATAACATTTGTTAACAAAAAAAAAAAGGTCTCCGGACGATACTTCAGAAATTAGTTTCAGAAAAAATGCAGTCGATTGGTGGTATCGACATTTTATCGATTTTTTAAATCCAATGTGGACAGAAGAATTTCATTTGTTTTTAACATTTGTGAACAAAAAAAAAAACGTCTCCGTACGATACGACAGAAATTCGTTTCAGAAAAAATGCAGTCGATTGGTGGTATCGCCATTTTATCGGTTTTTTGAATCCAATGTGGACTAAGAAAAATTTTCATTTGTTTATAACATTTATTAATAAAAAAAAAAACGTCTCCGTATGATACGACAGAAATTAGTTTCAGAAAAAATGCAGTCGATTGTTGGTATCGACATTTTATCGATTTTTTGAATCCAATGTGGACTAAGAAAAATTTCATTTGTTTATAACATTTGTTAACAAAAAAAAAAACGTCTCCGGACGATACGACAGAAATTGGTTTCAGAAAAAATGCAGTCGATTGGTGGTATCGACATTTTATCGATTTTTTAAATCCAATGTGGACAGAAGAATTTCATTTATTTTTAACATTTGTTAACAAAAAAAAAAAACGTCTCCGAACGATACGACAGAAATTAGTTTCAGAAAAAATGCAGTCGATTGGTGGTATCGACATTTTATCGATTTTTTGAATCCAATGTGGACTAAGAAAACATCCATTTGTTTATAACATTTGTTAACAAAAAAAAAAAAACGTCTCCGGACGATACGACAGAAATTAGTTTCAGAAAAAATGCAGTCGATTGGTGGTATCGACATTTTATTGATTTTTTGAATCCAATGTGGACTGAAAAACTCCATTTGTTTATAACATTTGTTAACAAAAAAAAAAACGTCTCCGTACGATACGACAGAAATTAGTTTCAGAAAAAATGCAGTCAATTGGTGGTATCGACATTTTATCGATTTTTTGAATCCAATGTGGACTCAAAAAATCCATTTGTTTATAACATTTGTTAACAAAAAAAAAACGTCTCCGTACGATACGTCAGAAATTAGTTTCAGAAAAAATGCAGTCAATTGGTAGTATCGACATTTTATCGATTTTTTGAATCCAATGTGGACTGAAAAAATCCATTTGTTTATAACAATTGTTAAAAAAAAAAAATCGTCTCCGGACGATACTTCAGAAATTAGATTCAGAAAAAATGCAGTCAATTGGTGGTATCGACATTTTATCGATTTTTTGAATCCAATGTGGACTGAAAAAATCCATTTGTTTATAACATTTGTTAACAAAAAAAAAACGTCTCCGGACGATACTTCAGAAATTAGTTTCAGAAAAAATGCAGTCGATTGGTGGTATCGACATTTTATCGATTTCTTTAATCCAATCTGGACTTTGGGAAAATCCATTTGTTTATAACATTTGTTAACAAAAAAAAAAATGTCTCCGGACGATACTTCAGAAATTAGTTTCAGAAAAAATGCAGTCGATTGGTGGTATCGACATTTTATCGATTTTTTAAATCCAATGTGGACAGAAGAATTTCATTTATTTTTAACATTTGTTAACAAAAAAAAAAAAACGTCTCCGTACGATACGACAGAAATTAGTTTCAGAAAAAATGCAGTCGATTGGTGGTATCGACATTTTATCGATTTTTTGAATCCAATGTGGTATAAGAAAACATCCATTTGTTTATAACATTTGTTAACAAAAAAAAAAAAACGTCTCCGGACGATACGACAGAAATTAGTTTCAGAAAAAATGCAGTCGATTGGTGGTATCGACATTTTATTGATTCTTTTTATTTTTTCCTTCATTTTTAGTGTAAAAAACTTATAGAAAAATTTCGGCCTATCAAGCATCTGACGCGATTTGGCGCGAGAGAGAGCTCGCGCATAGGCAGCCGCTTGTGCGAGAGTCAGAGGTCCGAGCGCGTCGCTCGTTTTTTGGTCATATCTCGCAAAATATCTGAGATACGAAAAACCACTATGATACCTTTTTTGTGTATTTTTTCATTCTGAACATTTTGTTTCTTTTACACTGCCCCAACAAACCAGCCGTTCGGGAGTTATTCCGATTTAAACAATTAAATTGTTATAAACAATCCTTTGCACCACTTTTGAACAAAATGGACCCGATTTTCGTGATCCCCGGCTCAAAATATGTAAGAAACCGTTGAGTGTACCCGGTGCCAACAAAATGTATACGGGCTATCCTCTTCAGCCAAAGGACTAATAAATATATATATATATATATATATATATATATATATATATATATATTAATTTATTTGTTTATTTATTTAAATATAAAACTATACAAAAATTTTCTTTCAAACAAATAAAACCCGTGTTCATGTTAATATAATACATTTATATAGATATAAATTAAAAGCTTTACTTAACTAATTCCATTTAGTTATAATTCTCATAAAATGGTAAAGATAAATTTATCAGAGAATGAAGCAGTCAGAACTTTTTTTCCAGGAAACTAAGGTTCAGTCGCTTCAGTTTAATGAGAGATTTGCATGTTGAATATATGAGCATAAGTATAATAGCCTACATAACTGCTGATACACAATAAAATTTTACAAGTGAGACTATAGGCTTTTTCTTACCATGGGTATGTTGAGCCAAACACGCCCTATATCTATGTAAATTTTTACTTACTTGATAGCACCAGCCTAAAAGAAATAATTTATAAAGTAATATTAATTTTTATTCTGTTGGACTTCTTCAACTCATTCGAGTTAAAAATAAATTAATAAATAGTCCATTGAAATTTTAATTACAACTTAATAAAGTGTCAATACATTAAAACTATAAGTTTTGCATATTTTTAATTTGACCAAATCAGTTTTTTTTTTTTTTTTTTTTTTTTTTATTGGAAGATAAAAATTACAGAGAGATGGCGTTTGAGTATTCCCAAAGATGCCACATATACAAAATACAATACTGTGTCTTATTCTTAAATTTATAAGGTACAGTTGCACACTTGTAAGCGCGTTATTCAAATACATGTTTAAATATAATATTATACTATAAATATCTATAAAAATACATATAACTATAAATTAGATTTTTTCAGGTACATAGTTTTAAATAAACTACATGTTTTTTAACTTAGTGTTATCTTCCATAAAACAATCTGAAAACCTATATTAATATAAGTATAAAAATAGAATTGAATTAAGTTTCTACCACTTTACATTTATAACAGTCACTTTTACATTTTCTTTATAATACAAAAACACTTGTTTAAGACAAGAAAGAGATACAAGGTAGAATCACGAGTATATCTTAAATAAAAATGTCCAGTGAAACAATAAATTTGGCAAAAACTCTAATGAGATCATGGCTAGGAATATCAAGCACGGTTTCGATACTATAAGGTCCCATTCCGATGGTCTTAGTCAAATCTTTAATCAAGTCTACTCTCTGTGCTTCAAAACGAGAGCACTGAAAAAATACATGATTCGGGGTTTCATCAGTCTCTCCACATTCACACAAGGCTGATTGTACAATGCCAAACCTAGCTAAGCTGGATTTTAGTGGTGTGGCCACTTCTCAAGCGATTGATGGAAACTATGGCCCGTCTGTTCAGTTTCATTTTGTCAAACCATGGTTTAACTCCGCCAAAACCAATATTCTTTTGAAAACTGGACCCTTTGTCCCTACTTATCTCTTCAAACCAGTTTTTAAATTCATTTTTCATGTGTTCTTTCCATAGTCCTTTAAAGTCGCTACTTGGAAGGAGTAGCAAGGTATCTTTACCCGAGTAAATCGCGTTTTTAGCCACATCATCAGCTAATTCATTATCTGTGATACCACAGTGAGAGGAAATCCAAAAAAGGTGAACGCGTTTTCCTTCATCTGCCAGATTTTTAATCAACTTTCTTATGAGAAACACAAGGTACGACTTTTTGTTAAGGTTGGTATCTGTTATTAGCGCTTGTAAAACACTTCTGGAATCAGAAAAAATAGCTGAGCATTTAAACTTTGCTCTATCTATCATCTTTAAGGCTTCTACAATAGCCATTGCTTCTAAGGTAAAAATAGAGGCATATTTAGGAGCCCTGAATGCCAACTCTCGTTGATCCTCCGGTCGGACCACCGCAAAACCCCCAAACGGTGAGATCTTGTCCTTTGACCCGTCTGTAAAGTAACATGTCCATCCTCCACTTAAGTACTCATCAAATATGTCTCGGAAGAGTCCCTGGCAGTCATTTATATTGCTATTTTTTATTTCTTCACCTTCATTGAAAGACACAATCGCGTGAAACCACATTGTTTCTAAACCGTAATCGTAACATATAGGACTATCAGAAGATTTTATCCCGTGACTAATAGATTCTATATCTCGAAAACAGTTTATTAAATTCACGTTACTTTCCCTGTTTATTATCACTGGGTTATCTTCAAGAGCTACCAACTCCTCTAAGATACCCAGAACATTATGTTTTCGACGAGTAATCGTTCTAGAAAGAAAGTTACGTAGTATATATTTAAATCTGACTTCAAGTGGCGGTTCTTTAGACTCTGTGAGGATAACAGACGTTGGGGTCGAACCAGTATATCCTAAGATCTCTCTCAAACTTTTGTATCCTATCCAATTTTAATTGTTCAGATTTTGTTAAGTTGTGGAAAAACAGTCCCCCGTATTCTATTCTAGACCTGATTAAAGCCCTATATATTCTCAGTAGGATAGTCGGGTCAGCGCCCCACCACGTGCGTCTCAGGCAGCTTATGGTCTTCAGCGAATTGCGACAAACTTTATCAATCCTATCTATTTGTAGATTCCACTTAAGCGACGATTGTAATTGCACTCCTCGAAAACGAACGTCTTCACAGCTTTCAATTTCTGAATCAGCGATTCTAAAGTTCCATTTTCTCTTGCCTTTTACTCTTTTATTACCTTCCCGGTTCTGCAGAGCTACATTGTTTTTACTAAAAATGCACAACTTGGTTTTAGACACAGAGAGACCCAAACCTAATCTTTCTAACACTCTTAAAATACCGCTAGCAACTCTTTCCAAGCTTTTGATAGCAGAGAACGTATCCTTGTTCTGTATAGTAATGTATGCGTCATCGGCATATTGTAGAAGCATGCACGATCGATCGATTTGGACCACATTATCCAAGTCTAGTACATAAATAGCGTATAAGATTGGACTAAGTACACTTCCTTGAGGAAGACCTCTAAAGATAACCCTGGATTCGGAGATTTCCCCAAATTGGAAATTGAGGTATCTCCTGGAGACTAAATTATAGACAAAGGTGACAAGATTAACTGGAAAGCCCAATGCTTTCATTTTTTCAATCAGTGGTCCTGATAAAACATTATCATAGGCTGCTTTGACGTCTAGAAAGAGAGCAGCCGTTACTTCCCCTTTTTTAAAACCTTTAATTATACTCGAACAGAGGATTGTCAAGTTGTCAGCACAGGATCTACCCTCCCTGAAACCGTTTTGTGATTCAGGTAGTTTACCATTAAATTCTAACCACCACATTATTCGATTGTTTAAAATCTTTTCAATAATTTTACACATACAAGGTGCCAGCGAAATAGGTCGGAACTTCTCACTCTCAGTTTTTGGTATGAAGAATATCGAATATTTTCTCCAGTCTTCTGGAAAAGTACGGGAGGAGTAGATTTGGTTCTATAGGTCCAAGAGCAATTCTCTACCTTCCTGAGGAAGTTGGGATATTATTCTGTAGTCAATGCCATCTAGGCCTGGACTGGATTTCAATCTTAGGTTAGCAATAGCGAAATATAGTTCTTCAGAAGTAAAAGGCAAATCTAAGAACTGGTCCCCAGCTACGTCACTAAGTCCAAGAGTTGGGCATTCAACCCACGGAGGACATAGCTCGTCTATTAAGTTTTTAACCGACAAGATCTTAGTATCACTGTACTCGTTCATGTTCTCTCTAAAATTCCATCTGTTTTTGAAGCCTTTGATGGTATTCCATAGCAACTTCGGATTAGTATCCTTCGATAAACCTTCGCAGAAAGAGATATAACTTTCTTTTTTAATGCGTTTTAGACCATTTCTTGCTTTTTGCTGCCGCTTCTGATATTCTGCGAAATTGCTTGCTGACCTATAAAACTTAAATTTAGCTAAACTAGCCCTTCTTAACCTGATCAACTTCTCACATTCTTCATTCCACCACACACGGGGGGCTATTCCTAGGATTATTTTGACTTATATCACCACCAGTCTTCTGGTTTCTTCTTCGTTTTTTCGGACATGCTTCGAGGATGGAATCCTCAATTGAAACAACAAAATTAGTATACTTGATCTGGATCTCTCCACCGGAGTTGAATAGTTCCTTGAGGTCAAGACTTTTTTTAGAGAAAGATCTACTAAAAATGTCCCAATCTACTGTGGTATCATACAATCTATTTAATGGTTTTCGACGAAAACCCGACTGAGCACGAGAGTTATATTCTATAAATACCGGAAGATGATCCGACCCCCAGTAATCATCATCAACCTTCCAACTAATCAGCCAGGAGGATCTAGCATCAACAAATCAAAGTTTAAACTACATTGGTGACTACGACATCTGTTTGTTATTTTTAATACTATGTAGTATCACAGATGATTTCAAGCACTACTTAATGTTTAAATTGAAAATAAATTTATTTAATAATACTCAATTATAAATTATACGAAAAACCATTTGAAGAAATATGTAAAATAAAAACATCATTTTTTTTTTATTTTTACTAATCTCTAAATATGTAAGTATATCTACTTTTAATATATACGGTGTATATAGTGTGTATAAAAAATAAGCTAGACCATCTAATATATTCATTACTTTTCTTTATTTGTAGTAATAATAAAAGCACTCTCATTGAAATTGCAACGCCACATGGAGAAAAAGCGTCGAAATTTGAGTTTATCTCGTAAGGCCGTTTCTCGTCGAAACTTTAAAAAAATCAAAAGTCACCTCAACATTTTTTCATATCAACCGACTATTACATTCCCGAACAATTATCTAGAACCATTGGTAAACTCAATTTTTAACTTTTGTGTAATTATTGCATGGTAATAACTTTCGATACTTGAATACAGTTTCGTTATAATATTTTTATGTTGGCTTTAAAAAAATTGATTAATTTTTTTTTTATTTCAGCCTGAAAGATCTTCCAATATTCCGATAAATGATGAATTCAATGAAAGATTTGAAGATAGTGAACGCTCTTATAATCATGATAATATCGGTGGAAATCTAGCTATTAACATTGAATTTAGTTTCTGTAATAACGAATATTCTGATGTTGAAAATGGTGATAATGTCTTCAGTGATGACGATGATAATAAAAATAGTGGTGATAGGCAGATTGCTCAGAAAAAAGGAGATCAAGATGAAAACATGCATTGTTGCGTAAACAGTTATAGTAACAAAACAAATTTTACTCTATTTAAGGGGTTAGGGGGAGTCACGATTTTCAAAAAATCGATTTTTTTTTTTGCATTTTCGTTAAGTGTAATATCTTAAAAATATTCTCTGAAAATTTGAAGTTAATCCGATACTTATTTTTCGAGTTATTCGACAAATAACAAAGAGCGCTCGGGCACTCCAAAACGCTCGGGAGCAGGTAGCTAGCGGAACCTGGCAAAAAAAGGGATTTACATCGTCATTTGGAGTTTCTTCTATAATTGGCTATTTTACTGGAAAGATTCTTGATATAAACATTAAAAGTGCTTATTGTAAGCTATGTGAGTATTGGAAAAATAAAAGAAATACGGTTGAGTTCGAGGAATGGTATGATTTGCATGAAAATGAGTGTAGTGCTAATCACAAGGGGTCTTCTGGGAAAATGGAGGTGGATGCGATGATTGAAATGTTTCAGCAGTCTGAAACAAAATATGGAGTTGAATATATCAACTACATTGGCGATGGTGATTCGAAAACCTATTCTGGAATTATAAAAGCAGATCCTTACAAAAATACAACCGTAAATAAAAAGGAATGTATAGGCCATGTTCAAAAGCGGATGGGGACTCGACTGCGTACTCTGAAATCTAAACAAAAAGGTCTTGGTGGTAGAGGTAAGCTTACAGGAAAAGTTATAGACAAATTAACTGTGTACTATGGTTTATCTATACGTCGTCATTGCGATTCTATGGAAGATATGAAATCTGCTATTATGGCAACTTTTTACCACTACGGTTCGACTGATGAAAATCCGAATCATGATATGTGTCCAAAAGGCGAAGATTCTTGGTGCTCTTATCAGCGCGCTGAAGCACGTGGAGAGCTTGATACTTATACTCAAGATTATTCTCTCTTACCTCCTGATGTTTTAACAGCTATTAAACCGATTTACGACGATCTCAGTAATGATAATTTACTTTCAAGATGTGTAGGTGGATTCAATTAGAATAATAATGAGAGCTTCAACCAACTAGTGTGGAAAATATGCCCAAAAACCGTGAATACTAGTTATACTATCGTACAAATTTCTGCATACATAGCTACTTGTATATTTAATGAAGGTATACATTCATTATTTATGATTATGAATACCCTGGGACTTGATTGGGGGTCTAATTCTCATCGGTATGCTGAAAAAAAGGATGCTGCACGTGTAAAAGTGGCAGATCAGCGCGCCAACGACAACACTCGGGAAGGCAGAATGCTTCGTAGGCAACACCAAATTGACGTTTTGGAAACTTCCACAATGGCTGAAGATCTATTATATGGCCCAGGAATAGATGACTCTGTGTAAGTAATTAAATAATTCGTATTTCTGTACGTAAATCTAGTGTGAAACTTTAAATGCGTTTTTCTCAAAACTATGTTTTTTGAACTGGTGACAACTGTAACTCGATAACCGCTCAGTAGATTTTAATGAAATTTATACAGCTTTTAGAATACATAATAAACTCAGGCCTGATCGAAGGATTTTTTTTTTTTCGAAAATTTCGATTTTTTAAGACTAATTAACTGTTGATTTTTTCCTGAAAATCTAGAAAAAAATTTCCTGAGGCCGCCATTTTGTTAATTTTTGAAAAAAAAAAAAAGCTTCGATCATGCCCAGGATTATCTATTTATAAAACTAATTTTTTTCATCCGATTGATTTTAGATGAATCTCCAAGGACTTATGACAGTCACCGCAAGGACCTTTTTTTGAAACTGGGTCAACACAGACAGCTATAACTTTGAAAATTATAAATTTTTTTTTTTCAAATTTTCGTGACAAAAAGTCAAAACATTGTTTAATAATGCCATATTATTACTTTTGTAAAATAAAATGATTTAATAGCAAAAAAAAATTACTGAAAATTCTCATTTTTTCGTGTCTCTGACTACCCCTAACCCCTTAACGTATCAAATATTTTCACTTCAAACATTTTGATGATTCCAAATCGATATACCACTGTGAAAGAGCATTTACTTTCTGTCGTGGCTTTATCATTGAGACATCACTGGAGTTATGAAGCTATTTCAGATACGTTCCGATACACGAATATGTCATATGGAACTATGCAATTACCTACAACTAAAATAGCTTTTTGGAAAGCTTTAGGTTGTAATGATGATCATATAACTCGATATTTTTACAGTCGAGAGTGCAACAATTTTTTGGGTGAAAAGTCAAGTATTACTAATCAATTACAACGACATTGCTGTTGTCATTCATGTGGTCTCAATAAACCAAATACTCATGATACTCATAATCATTTTTCATATAATACTATTTCATCACAAATTCAACAGTTACTTGCTGTACCAAGTATAGTTGACGCACTCAAATATAGATTTGAAAGACCGAAATGTCATACTGAATGATTAGAAGATATCTATGATGGAGTAGAATACCAAAAACTTAGTTCATCCGGATCTTTAAAAGATTGGTACAATTTATCTCTAAATTTCAATACTGATGGATGCAAGGTTACAAATTGGTCGAATGCGAGTGCTTGGCCTATTCTAGCACAAATTAATTAACTTCCACCTCATTTTCGAAAATTAATTAATTAATGTAACGGGACCTAAGTCCACCTCCGCCGACCGGAGGCCGTTTCCTCACCTTTTTGGGCATACACGCGTTGAGGGGTGTCCCCATTTACCACCTAGACGACACTCCTAGTTAAAAATCGACCAAGAGTGGACATTAACCGGAGGTATAATCAAAAATCCTCATTGCGTGTGGTATCTAACCACAGCCACCACGAGTCCAACCTCTTTTGGGCCAAACACTGCTCCCATCTCACGAAATAAAGAGACTCTGGTTACAGTGGACTTGGAAAGGCCCCCCGTGGTACCAGACTCCTAGCTCTGGTTGACATGCTTGCGCAGGATTAGTGGTGGGGTGCAAGTTCTTCCCATACCCATGCGGGTTTTCTCCACTTATAATCACTAAGATTTCAGACAAGCCATTATACACACTTGCCCTCTTCCATCACCTAGTGTTCTCTTATCTCCGAGTTTTTGTGGGCGCCATGATGTTTTAAGACATAAAATGGCAGGGTACGGCCCACTTGGGGTCATTTGCGAAAAAAAAATATGCTTTTGGTAGCAGTCTACGTCGATTTAAAACATCCATTGATGAATAACTTTCTACGGCCATTTATAGATGAACTGCGCCAATCATATGAGGATGGAGTGACGTAGAAATCATCTGACACTGAAGAGATAACATCAAAAATTGTAGTTACTACTCGTAGTCTAGATGCTCCAACTAAATGTGGAGTAACTCGTCTGACTCAATTCAATGGTTATTTCAACTGCTTATATTGTTATTCAAAAGGTAAAAGTGTGAAACCTGGAAAAATTGTGTTTCCTGTTGAGCAAAGTTTCAAGAAATGACGGGAGAAATGAGAATTAGAGACTGATATGGATAAAGCTTTTAAAACTGGGGCGATCATCAATGGAGTAAAAGGTTTTTTATCATTATGTGTATTACCACTATTTGATATAAGTAAAGGAGTCGTCGTTGAAGCAATGCACGCTGTATAGCTCGGCGTTATAAAACAACACATGACATTATTACTTGATACAACAGCCGCCCCTTATTACATAGGAAGCCCTAATTCGTGCCGATTAATTGATAATCGCTTATTATATATTAAGCTGCCTTCTCGCCACTCCAGAAAACCTAGGTCTATTTCAACTTATAAACGATGGAAAGCTTCTGAATGGTGGAACTGGTTGGCATATGCTGCAGTATGTTTGAAAGGAGTTTTAGAGGAATAATATGTGAATCATATTTCTCTTTTATCAGAAGCAATTTACTACACTGAAAAAAAAATATTTTTCCTCCCGGAATCCAAAGTATTACCAAACCGGTTTTCCTATAGTAAGTAAACGTATTCTTACTGCAAGAAACCTGGTATAATTCCCACAGCAATACCGAGTTTTATTGTGGGACTAAAACTTTATGCTATGTTACTATAGCGAATGCAGTAGTGTCTCCAGGCTTACATACTTATCCTATAGCAATTTTTGCTTCCCGCGTTTGAACCTCATATTATAATGAGATATAAGTGCCAGTGTCTATTTACATGTAAAATATAATAAAAATAGTTTTTTTACGTCAATTAAAAAATTATATGGATTCTCGGGTTCAGGAAAAGTTACGAGACTGGGATTTAACATCTTAACAACAAATTTTTGAAGGTAAATTTTATTTTAAAGTAATTTTTTGATATTTTTATGTGACTTAACTTCAATTTTATTGACACTTCCTCGCAATTAAAAATATTTTTATTTTTAAATAAATAGTTAAACTTTGAAAGTAACAAGTAAAAATTGAATAACTAGTAAATTTTATGGAATTTTCTTAATTTTAGTTATAGATGAAGAAGTGGACGAAGTTGCGTTTCGGAGTTAAACCGAAGATATGATTTGAAAACTTATACCAAAAACTGGTCTCCTTATAAAATTTTTAAGTAAATGAAAAAACGATTTTAAATCTGATTTAAATCCTTCAGGTATTCATTACTGTTCGCCTTTTCTATAATGTATTTTCTATCCGTTTATATGAGTCGTTACTTATTTAATTTATTTTTTTCTATCATTAGTTGACAAGTATTTTTTTTCTTTTTTACATACATTGTTTATATGTTACCAACACAAATATTTTTTGTTTTGTTTTTCATTATAGAAATCATTGACGAAGATATTTGTGATCCTCTTGACTTTGACAATCCTTTGATATCCACACATGAATAATTAGATATTTCTTTGATTGACAAAGCGGATTTTAGTATTGAACTCAGTGATCCTATAACTGATCTCATTGCTATTCTCAGAACATCAGCATTAGAAATAACTATTTTACATTACTATAAGTCGAATAGAAATTTAACCGATGAATATCGGAATGATTTGGTAGAAATTATAATTGGTGTAAAAATATGGATTACTCCTCAACTAGTGTAAGCTTAATTATCGTCAGAAATATTTAAATTACTTTGAGAATTGATCTAAATTTTTAATGCGTTAATTTTATTTTAACAATTTTTACTTGTTGATTTTAAATGTGATTTTTTTGTTTAATCTTAGTTTATCAAAAATAATTTGGTTTGAAATTGACAGAATAATTCCATCACGATTCATTCAGTTAGCTAATCTAATAGTAGGTACATTTCCTACTGAGACAACAGAAACGTACTATATAGCATATCGTCACGATACTGTCAATAAAATGAAGATATCACCAAAAGGAAAGTTATTTACTAAATATAATAACTTATACCGATCACGCCTTTTGACTAGTGGAACAGTAAAAAAAAATAGGATTAAAAAGAAAACCAGATCAAGTTGTCAAATCTGTGCATTTAGCTTTTAGTGGAGATTTAATTTCTGATCAAAGTGAGGAAGATTTTACAGAAAAAACTGAATGGTTGAAAAAAAATATCGATCCTTGCCTTAAAAGTGACTGAAATATTAATGATTTCAAAAGCTACATGATGTTAAATCAAAGTAAATATCTTATAGTTCTAAACGAAAATTATGAAAATCTAACTTATTACACGTTACCAAGATGTAAATGATGAAAAAAAATATGTGATGGTAAATCTAATAAAATATGTTTTAGTTATAAAATATAATTATAAGAATAACGATTACTGACATTAGTATATGCAATACTGCTTAAGTTATTTAATGAATTGAGATTAAGTTTGTCATAATTCAAGAATTTATTATGACTGAAAGGTAATCTAAATATTGTAATATTTATAATTATCAATATAATTGATATTATTATAAAAGCTGTTTTGTAATGTTTTTATATTTTCAAAAAATAAATAATTCTTTAAGTGAAAGCATATTTGTAATTAAATAATGATATTAGTGTGGATGCCGTAAAAAATAAATCGGTAACACGCTTAAATAGCCGTGGAAAAAATATCCACGACAAAATATCCGCAGACAAAATCGCCACACGACAAAATAACCACACGATAAAATATCCGCGGACAAAAAATCTGTAGACAAAATATCTGTCGAAAAATTTAAATGATTAAATATTTGTCGATAAAAATTAAATTGATTAAATATCTCGAGTAAAATTGAAACTTATAGCTGGCCAGCCCGTCGCTAACAGATTTGAGTCATACCTCATCACTGTCTTATAGAATTGGCCAGACATAACCTCACTATGTAACGCTATCTTAGCCGACGACTGACTGATCAGAACAAGCATGTGAATAGATTCAAACTTATATCCAATAGCTAGGTTAAAACAATGAGGTAGTGAGTGTGCAATTATAAATAGCTAAACGCTGGCTAAAAAATATGAGCTAATGACAAGATATGAAAAGTAGCCAGTGTTTAGCTTAAAAATATGAGTTTATGATGACTCGTCAATTTTGAAAAAAAAAAAAAAAAATTTTTTTTTGTTCCTATTTAACACTGGCTTCACTTGTCCGTTTTTCAGTTTACAATTCATATTTAGATTTTTGTTGTAAGCATATTATGGAATTAATCGTGATTTCCAGTTAGGTGGTGACGGGAGTTGAACCTGGATCCGAGTCGACTACTATTCGATGATCCATATATGTTTGATGTCGTGCTATTTGTAACTAGTAGTGACTAGACAACTATAAGATACTGGTGAGGTGAAATTTATTTTTTAAGCAGCTCCATCTATAACTGATAATTACTGGACATTCATTAGATACCGGTAAGTTACATTTATATTTTTATGTGGCACCATCTATAGCTGATCGCGGCTGGATAACCATAAGAAGCTGATGAGTTACAATTATATTTTTATATAGCTCCATCTGTAAATATTAGCGATAAAATAACCATGAGTTACTGGTAAGGTAAATTTTATTTTTTATACAGCTCCATCTGTAACTAATGTTAACTGGACAACCATACGATGCTGATGAGCTACAGTTATATTTTTATGTAGCGCCATCTGTAACTATTAGCGACGAGATAACTATGAGATACTGATTAGGTAAACTTTTTTTTTGTACAGCTCTATCTGTAACTAATTTTTGTCAAACGACCATGAGATACTAATTAGTTACAATTTTATTTTTATGTTGCACTGTCTATACTTATTTGAGGTTAGGTTGATGTATTGTTTCCATGTAGTTGATGCTTATTAAGCTGATTATAAATTCGTTATATTGAACAAAAAATATTATCTGGTTAAGAATCAATAACGAGTTAGCAAATTTTTTTTATATAGCACCATCCGTAAATAATAAATAGTGGCCAGCAATGAGTTTACAGTGAGTCATTTTTTGAATTCAAAACTGTGCTATTTATAAATAATTATTTTGAGCCAGCTGTGAGGTAATGATGGGCCAGCGTTTTATTTCATAACAGTGCCATCTATAAATAATAGATAATGGCCAGCTATTAGTTTATAGTAAGCTATTTTTTTATTTGAAAACAGCGCCATCTATAACTAATTATTTTGAGTTAGCTGTAAAGCAATAACAAGTCAAGATTTAATTCTTGTACAGCGCTACCTGTAAACAATAAATAATATTTACTCACGAGATATTGGTGAGCTAAAAATGTTCTTGAAAAAAAATTAGCCAACGGTGGAGCTCGTTATTAGCTAAATCTGCTAGCTAGTAACGCTGCGCTAGTCACTGGCTCTAAGCTCGTCTTCATTAGCCAGAATTCTACTCGGGTATATGTCGATAAAATGATTTTCCATTAGTTAAAATCCACAAGTTGTGATATCTAGTATATTGAAACGAAAATATATTTGGGTTTTCGAGTAACATATGTTACGTGTAATCTATGCATTCCAAGATTGCAAGATTGGTTAATTATCAAATTAAATTTATTTTTTTTATTACGTATGTTATTTATCACGTATAATTTGATCTCATAATGCCATATTGAATTTCATTGTATCACAAAGAGAAGGAAAACAGTTATTGCTTAACGATTATCTATATACACGCAAAAGTGTTAATAAAAATAACGTAATCTGGCACAGTATATGTTACTCCGATAAAGTGTCATCTAATGTTAAAGTTTATACGGATTCTGAACATCGTGACGGTTAGTTTATTATAATTATTATATATTAATTTTTTTTTTTATTCATTTGATCCGTATAATTGCATTTGTTTACATTATATTTTTATTTATATTATCACTTATCTAGGTAACGTTATTGGTGAGATACCCAACCACAATCATGGAGCTGATAATGCCAATATTGAAGCAAGAAAAGTTAAAAAAAAAGTACGTAAACGCGGCCGTAACAACGATGATCCTCCTGGATTAATTATAGGAGATGTATTAGCTAATGTATTGTCTCCAGTAGTAGCTCGTTTACCTAAACTAGTATCGTTGGCACGAAATGTCCAGCGTGTACAAAAAGATAAAGAGTTGTATTTGATGAACCAAAAAAAAAACGTGAAGAATTGATTATACCAGATGGATATTGAAAAACTGGAAAAAGTGAAAATCCATTATACTGTGATAGTGGTAACAACAAATCACGTTATCTAATTCTAACCACAAATTCAAATTTACAATGTTTATCTGAGTGTCAGCAATGAGCAGGTGATGGTACTTTTACATCAGTACCTCCGATTTTTAAGCAATTATATACATTGCACGGTTATAAAGATGGAAAGATGATACTATTAATATACATGTTATTACCGGACAAAAATGAGCAAACTTATATTAATGTTTTGACATTGCTGAAAAATCGTATGCCTACTTTAAACCCCAGATGTATTATGATAGATTTTGAGAAAGTCTTCATAAACGCGTTAAAATTAGTTTTTCCTCAGTCCGAAGTGAGAGGTTATCTATTTCATTATAGTCAAGCTGTTTGGAGAAAATTACAGTTCTTAGGGATGCAGGGTTTGTATAATTCAGACGTACGTTTTGTTTTGAATATAAGAATGTTATTGGCTCTAGCATTCGTACCTATTAATGATGTTGGTTATGCATCCAGTAAACTTATTGAGAGTCAATTCTTCGTTGATAATGAAGTTGAGCTTCACCGTTTACTCGATTCCTTCAAACGTACTTGACTCGGAGTTTTATCACGAAGTGGTAAGAAGCGATTGAAGCCTCCATATGAAATAAGCCTATCGAATTGTTAAAATGCAGTAATTAATGATGAATTACGTACTAACAATGCTATTGATGGATGGCATAATTCCTTCAATAACAAAGTACGTGTTATCTATGCAAGTATATGCCGATTTTTGAAAGCCATCGTAAATGAGCAAAGTATTACTGAAATTTTGATCACGCAAGCTAATACTGGGCTTAGAATTGCACCAAAGCGTAGAAGACAGTATTCTAATATTAATGCTCGATTGAAAAATATTGTGTCTTCATATGACCCTGAGAAACATATTCAATATTTACACGATATAGCTGCTATTCTTACTTTGTAAGTTATAATTATATGTATAATATATTAATTGGATTTCGATATATACACATATATCGTTGTTTAATTAAAATGAATTATTTGATGTTAATTTTTCTCATTATTTGTATTATTATTAATAATTTATTTTGTTCTTTACAATTTAAAGTTTCAACGTCATGTGATTTAATATTAATAAAAACATATAATAGTTGATGATCAAAGATTGGAGATTAAAAAAGGCTGTTAGTTAAATATTATCTGAAAAATAGATACCATAACACTTATTATTATAATTATATGTATTGTCGCATTAAGTATTTGATGAATTAAATGATAAATGTTTAGAAAAATATGATTTTATTAACTTTTTTTTACTGTTACTTTAACTATGAAAATTTTGATGTGATGAATTTATTCCTTCGTTACGTAAATTTTCAGGATATTCTGTCCGTAGATTTTTTATTGCACACACAAAAAATTCGTGAAAAAAGTGCGCTATGTTTTACACCATTTTATGTGTGGGTATATTTTTGTAATTGCAAACATCCAAAATTCGTGAAAAAAGAGCGCTATGTTTCACATTTATTTGTGTATGTATCAATCATCTGTATTTTCGCATGAAGTATTTAATGAATTTAAGATAAATGTTTATAAAATATGATTTTAATAACTTTCTTCTACTGTTATTTAAACTATGAAAATTTTGATATGATGAATTCATATCTTTGATATGTTCATTTTCAGGATATTCTGTCCGTAGATATTTTTTCCGTGGTTATTTTGTTCTGTGGTTATTTTGTCGTATGGTTATTTTGTCTGCGAATATTTTGTCGCGGATATTATTTCACGGATATTTTGTCCCCGGATATGTTGTTACGCAACCGAAAAATCGGAGTTTAGCTACATAGCTGTTTATGGCTGTCCTGATTCCATTGAATGTTTTTACGGTGAATTTATCGCATAATAATTGCAAACCCATTGAAATATCATTGACAAACTTTTACGTAACCGTGGTACACTTAGCGTATTTTCAGAATTACTACACCATGTGGTTGTCGTGGAATTACTGTGGGAACACCGTCGAAACATATCAGAAATATTGTGGAAACGTAGTAAAATTGCTATGGAACTACTGTGGAATCATCGTGGAAACATATAACAATTCCACGGTGGTTCCACATAACATTTACGGTGAATCTTTAGAGTTTCCACGCTGTTTCTATGGTAAGCTCAAGGTTGCAAGGGATTAGATAATATCGAAATTAACTTTAAATTTTAAATAAATAATTTTTCTTGGCCGATATCAGCTCCTCAGGTTGAGTTTGTGCATGTACGAATATCAATTCATTTTCCTGTAGCGGATAAATATTCTCAGTAGAGAAATTCCGAGACAATATAATTCTCGAGGAAAATATGAGTTCCAAAGAATAATGAAAGTCGATGAAAAAGTAGACAAATATTTTTTTCATAAACGTCGAAAAATTCATTTAGCAAAAGATTACTTTAATCACATTTATATCACCAAACTACAGACGAATATGTTAGATAATTAACTTATTCTTAAACTTAAAATTTATTGATCAGCAAGTTGCCCGTGAAAAATGAATCATACCTGGCCATATATGAATGCTCCATATATCACTATGTGTGTAAATTGGCCAGACGGCCATATATAACCAGACATGCCCATCTATGATCATTAGGGTGTTCGTTATTTACCAAATTAAATTTTTTTACTTGGCCATGATATAAATCATTTATTTGTGATCCAAAAATGATAAAAAGAAAAACGAGTGAGCCTCAGTCATAAGGTCACAATAGAAGTGAAACTTTTTTAATAATTAAGTCGGTCTAAATAAATATATAAATTAATATGAATATAAATATATATATATATATATATATATATATATATATATATAATATTGGCCATTAGATCTTGTCGGATAGTATAGCATTGGGAAAAAAGAAATCTCTGAAAATAAAACTATGTATAACTAGTTTTCTACTAAATGTAAAAATTTAAAAAACAATAAATTCTAAGAAGAAAATTTAATATTTCAAAATATATTTATGTTAATTAAATGTAAAATTATAAATATGAATTGTAAAATGACGGAATAAAAAAAAGCCCCAATAAAAAAAAACTCTAGATTTGTAAACCACTAAAAAAAATCATGGTCACTATCTAAAAATTTGTAAATAATTTTTGTGTGTACTTGAAAATATTTATAATTAAAAAGAACTAAATTAAAAAGTTGATAAGAAGTAATTATTATAAATAAAGATATACCTCCATAAAAATTACTGTATAAAATTCAATTTCAATGAATAAAAACATAAATAATTTTGAAAAACTGTAATTAAAAAAGTATAAAATCATTTAAATATATTTAAAATATTTTTTTTAATTGAATAAATGAATAAGTGAAAGTATGTAATTTTAAAGAGAACAAAAAAAAAATTACTATGAAAAAAAAAATTCTAAAAACAAACGTTTGCATAACTAAACATGGATATAAAATATTATGTCAAACGAATATCTCTATAAATAAAATATCTATAAAAAATTAACTGTTTTTGAACATCTCTATAAAATATGATATCTATAATCAAATTCAATTTGATATCATATTTTATAGAGATGTTGAAAAACAATTAATTTTTTATAGATATTTTATTTATCGAGATGTTCATTTTTACTAAATTTTCTTATATACATGTTTAGTTATGCGAATGTTTGTTTTCTAGAATTTGTTTTTTTATAGTAATTTTTTTTTAGTTCTCTTTGAAATAACATACTTTCGTTCATTCATTTATGCAATTAAAGAAAATATTTTAAATATATTTAAATGATTTTATACCTTTATAATTACAGTTATTTTTTATTTTTTATGTTTTTATTTATTGCAATTAAATTTTATACGGTAATTTATATGGAGGTGTACCTTTATTCATAGAAATTAAATCTTATACAGTAATTTATATGGAGGTGTGTCTTGATTTATAGAAATTACTTTTTATTAACTTTTTAATTTAGTTCTTTTTAATTATAGATATTTTCAAGTACACACAAAAATTCTTTACAAATTTTTAAATACTGACCATATTTTTTTTAGTGACTTACTTTACAATACATATTTATAATTTTACACTCAATTAGTATACATATATTTTTACACTTAGTAGAAAACTAGTTATACATATTTTGATTTTCAGAAAATTTTTTTTCCCGAAGCTATACCACCCGACAAGAGCTAATGGTCAATATTGTATGTATATATATTTATATATGAATAACGTAGTTAAATTACGACGCATGCGCACTACACTCGTCCATTCTACTCGACTGTTCTCAACTCCCCCCACTCTTAAAAATATATAAGGCTTGCTATCTAAGCGATTCCCCTTCTCGCGTATTCTAAACTTTCACTCAATGTTTCTCCTCTGGCGCTACCTCCCCTTTTTCGCCTCAAATCGTTCAATTTTAGCCTCCGTAAAGAAGTTTCACTTCAAAAACAAAAAAGTTTACTTTAATGCTGTTTAACCCTGCCTAAGCAATGATACATTCCCATTTTAGTAAAATGAACAGAATTTTATAACAATAAGTAATGCACAATTGTAGGAAATTTATCGCTCTTCAAAAAAGGTTTCCTACACTTTTTTCGTAAATCCGACCATTTAAGTGATATCGAAGCTCAAAGTTGATAGATTTAAAAAATAATGTTTTTCGATTCAAATTCTATAACTCTTTAGCAAACAGATATATACTTAGGCTTCTACCAGTTTTTCGTCGGATATTTACCGCTCTACAAAAAAGAATTCTTAAAATTTTTTGATAAACTCAACCGTTTGGAAGATATTTAAGCTCTAAGTTTCAAGCTTAAATATTTCTTAATTGGTTGAGTTTATCAAAAAAATCTAAGAGACCTTTTTTGTAGAGCGGTAAATTTCCGACAAAGAATTGTTAGAAGCCTGAGTATGTATCAGTTTGCTGAAGAGTTATAGATTTTTAATCAAAAAACATTATTTTTTAAATCTATCAACTTTGAGCTTCGATATCACTTAAATGGTTAGATTTAGGAAAAAAGTAAAGGGAATCTTTATTGAAGAGCGATAAATTTCCTACAAGAAAGTTCATAGCACTTAATTGTATGTCTACCCAGGAAAAAAAATTATATATAGTTATATAAAATTATACATAAATCACTATATAAAATTATGTATGAGTTTTGGCCATGTACAATTATGTATAGTTTTATAGAATTATACATAATTATATATATTTATGTATAATTTTATATAGTGATTTATATATACAATAACTGCCATGGAAAAAAAAAAACTCGCCGACTTAAGGGCTCGAACCCAAGCCCTTCTGACTCAAAGTCTGATGTGTTAACCACTGTGCTGAATCACACACTTGAAAGGATAAGTTGATTGTATATATTTATTTGGATACAAATGAACTCTAAAAAATTGAAGACATTAATAAATGATTGATCCTATTATTTGTATTATATTCAATTATGTAATTGTTTATAGGGTAAAGAGACCAATAGTGGTATACCCAATAACTGCGGGGCAATAATTCCTTCTTTTGGCAAATTAAAAAAAAATTAGAAGTTAAAATCTTTTAAACTTAATTAAGACTTTTTTAATTTTATATCTCAATTTTTTATAACTTAATTAATTGCTGAAACTTCAAAATTTTTTGGCTGTCATCCCGCTTTGGGTCTTGTTAGTCTATTTCCAAGAATTTCAAAAAAAGTTATTTCCTATAACATTTATGAATGCGGTAATAAATTAAAAAATTTATAGACTTTATTTTATAAATCATTATGCAGTTTTTATAAATAATCTTACGTTGTTTGGTCGTATCTAAATTATTTCACAAAATATTATGATTCACACACATGCACAGCTCGATATACACTCAGAAATTGCCATTCGATAAAATTTCTTGTAGAACTCCATTGTTTGAATTTTATGTAATTATATAAAATTTTTTTGACCGAATGTATAAATATGTATGATTATATATAAGTTAACATAATTATGTATATTTATATAAAAATATATATGATTATATATATTTATATATAATTAAATTAGAAAAATTTATATAATTATACAAAAATATCTATAATTTTATTTAATTATATATGTAATTGTATATATTTATATATAATTACATAAAATTATGCATAATTGTATATGATGATACATAAGAGACATTTTATGAAGAGCGGTAAATTTCCTTAATCACTTTTTTTAAGTGAGTAATAAAATTATGATCATTGTACCAAAATGGGAATGTATCATTATTTAGGCAGGGTTAAACGGCATTAGAATAAACTTTTTTTTTTTTATTATTTTTGGATCACAAATAAATGATTTATATCATGGCCACGTATGTAAATTGGCCAGGTATGAGCATACATAGCTTGATATGGCCATATATGACTTGATTTGACCATATACAGAAATTTTAACTAAACAAAAACATATCTTTATTTTTTTTTCTTATTATTTTGGTGACGCAAAGATTATCAGATATGCGAATAGCTGAATTCCTAATCGAATTAGGCATTTTTAATTCAGAGAAAAACGCTAGACTTATTAATGACCACACCCGCTTTAGTAGGATTCAAACCCAGTACCTTCCTTACAAAAGACCGACGCTTTGATGACTAGGCTATGCAACTGACAGTGACAACAAAGTTTAGTGGTGCTACCTAAGATTAAAAGAATGTATTCACTTTTGAAAAAGCAAAATATAATCATCAATATGCTGTTAGTAATATCAAAAAAATTTCTTTTTTTTTTTTGCACTACAACATTCTGTTTATAAGTAATTGTAATAGTCAGCACAAATTTTTTATATAAAAAATCTGTATGTCTATATATGATATATAAGATAGTATAGAACTAGACAGTGCGCTATCAAATATGATAATACATAACTATACGCATTAGAAGTATGCGAATAGTTCGAACTTACGAGTAATTTATTTCACGTCAAATCAAGCCATTCATATTTAGAAATCATTTGAAACTTTTAGATGTTATGTGCACCCTGAATATTAAAAAAATTATTATTATTATTATTATTATTATTATTATTATTATTATTATTATTAGTCATTGCAAAGTTTTACTAAATAGTAGCTCAACTGATACCTCTTTCGTGAAATTTCAAAGATATCGTGCGACATTTAACAATTTACATTTGACTTTAAATTTCAGTAATTCGATTTCCCATTTATATAACATGGCAAATTTTTTTTCCGATTTAAACTTGATTTTTTGGTATTAAAAAAATTTTTTTGAAAAGAAGCAGTGTAAAGTTTTTGTAGGGCATGAGATTTGCTACAAAAAATTTTACAAGAGCAAAGTGGGTACGATTAATAATACTCGAATTACAGAGATTGAAAGGTTGGCCTTAATTATAATTGACATAAAATCACCTGAAATTCGGAATTGATTAGTTTTACGCATCAAATTTAAACAAAATTTTTGTATATAGTTCATACATGCCCATGTATGAACTATACACGGCCGTGTATGGCCACATATAACTCATTAATCATGATACATGATTATGTATAGTCATACGTAACTATGTATGGCCATATATGGCCTTATATGATTCATATATGGGCATGCATAACTTTATTAGAAACTTGGATGTCCATGTATGACCATATATAATCGATATATAATCCATACATGCTCGTCTATGAACTATGTACGGCCATGCATGGCCATATATGTTTAATTTTTTACGGGTGTAAAACAGTATCGATCAAATATTAAACATAGAAACAAAAACAATAAACTATAAAATTATCAGCTCGTTTCATCATAATTGATCATTTCTATTAAATCAAATGATTTACTAGTATTTAAATTTATAGTCAAATACAATTTATCAACTTTTTTTTCCACTGTAAAATTTCAATTTTTTGGAAAAAAAATATCAACAATCGATCAATCGAATGCTCAAAATGTCGCTTAAATAGTAATCGATTGCTTGTATAATAAAAACTATCTATCGTTCGATTAATCGATTTCTATTGCCCGTCCCTATAGGGGACTCTATAGAGTGTTGATATTATCTTATTATTAAAATTAAAACGTAGAATTGAATGAACTACTTTTAACTAGAATCTCAACTTTTAATCTCATGTCCATCTAAGTACACTGTATTATCAACGGCAGCTTTTCTTATATCAATTGGTAATAACTTATCCTGTTCAGATATTCGTACAAATAGAAATAATCTGACTTTATCCGCAGTGGACATTTTAGGTAACTGTTATAATGGTAAAAGATGTTCAAAAGAAGTTATATTGTTACAGTGCTGAAACTCTAAACTAAATTATCTTTATACCATTAAATGATATTCGAAATATCTATAGTTATGATGACAGATGGCAGCATACTATCGATATCATGAATAAAGGGTGGACATCAATATCCTTGAATTCTATTATGCAGATAGGTTATAACACGGAATCGAATTACCCAGACTCTATTTACCTAGTGATCAATACCCCAGAATTTCGATTAGCCAGATTTTCCTTAACACAGATTTATTATACCCACATCAAATCGTTCTTACTGAGAAATTGAAGACAGAGAAAAAAGTTTGATTGAAATTCAAAAAGATGACGCCAAAACTGCAATTTTTTTAATAATTTCCAAAAATTAATTTTTTTTTTTTTGTGATTTCAATCAAATAGATCATCATTAATCAATTTATTAAATAAATCGTATTATAATAACAATTGAATAACAATGAGAAAATGAAAATTTTGTTAATTCATTATTGTAGTTGAACATTTATTCTTATTAACTATTAAAAATATCCAACAACAATAAACAGATCCATTAGTTTTTTTTTCAATTCCAAAATGAACACTTAATTAAATCTAATTAAATCTTAATTAATAAATTTACAATTAAATAAAAATTTCAATTATAAAAAAAACTTGAAAGCTCTATACTAGGTTAAGTAATAATATTTGAATGACAATTATTTAAAGAAACGATTAAGTTACTCCTACGTAATTTTTTTTTTTATGGTAATTTCTCTGCTAAGTAATTTAACGTCATAGTGGGATGTTTCAATATTTTTTCGATACCTACCCAGTAAACACATTGATGTAAATTTGATGTCAGGGTGACGTTACGCAATGTCATCATTTACGTACGATATGAGTCGGGTTTGATTCATTATTTCGCACTTTTTTACGTAAGATTATGATGTAAAACTAATGACCTAAGCACGACGTAAATGTGATGTCTGTGTGACATTTTATGATATCAAAATGACATATGGGTGATGTCAAAATTATTAATCCGGAAAAAATATTTTTGAAAAAAAAAGTGTGTGTGTCAGCTCCAACGCACGATTGGAGCTTACTCCTTCAGATCGACTGTCTAAATAGGCACAAAATAGGCTTACTAGTCTAAGAAAAAGATTAGTACCATATTAAATGGTAAATAAACGAATCTATAAGAATACCTAAATAATGTATTTTTATTCTATTTTAGTCTAGTCGAGAAGTTGATTCCCTGTGAAAAATAGTTACAGGTCTCCTAAAAATATGGTTGATGGCTTAAATGATCCAGAATGGCGTCTAGAAAAAGACGTTTTTTGGATTTTTCCTGGAAAAGAAAATTACAATTGTTATTTACAAAAAACCGTTAAAAAAATTAGTCATCCAGCTTTTTGGCAAAATCTCAAAAAGTATAAGTGATAGCTCAAATATTAAAAAAGTATAAGCGATAGCTCGAATATTAAAAAAGTTTCTGAAAGAGCAAAAAATTTTAGTAAAAAAGTTCTCGATTCCCCGAATTGTAGCTCTGATATTTATAATTTTAATTTAACATTGAAAATCGGCTTTTGCGCGGCAGTTTCGGCATGCGCGCGCCACCACTCTAGTGAGCGTAGTTTTACTAACAATTTTTTTATGCATTTAAATATTAATTAAAAAATTTAAAATGATTCTAGTGTCATCTAGACACTTCAAACAATATGATTCCGCGGTAATAAAATTTGTATCATCATTTTTTTAGAAATTATTCAATTGTTAATCAACATTTTTTTTACGGCTTTTTTGTTATCATAAAAGGCGGTGTAAAAGTTTAAATAATTAATCCATTAATTTTTTATTTCTTGGAGCCCATTTTATAAATATACTCAACAAGATGACGTTATGAAAGTTTATAAAATATTTTTATTTCATTACCCGGGTAAAAATAAAACAATCTACAGCAGACTTCTCAAAGATCTACCGCATATCTTTCGCTCACAGATCTATTACAGATCAATGATAAGTCTACCTGGGGAGACAATTTTTTCCAATATTGAAAAATACATCAGAGATTTTTGGGAGATTACTTGCAGATCCGCGAACAACCAATACGCGGTAGATCTTTAGTAAGTTTGCTGTAGATTGTTCTGTTCAAGCTGGACATTTTTACACGATATTTTTACACGGAAAAAAAGTATAGCTCCTCGAACGATCTCAAGTATAGCGACTTGTAGATCGTTATCACAACGATACGTATACTTATGGTAGCAATACCGTATCGTTTCTGTAACTATCTATTAGATAAATAAAAGTTATTTGTTTATCATTTATTCATGAATGATAAAGGTTTTTAAATATCCTGTATAATTTGCAACTACGGTGACGTTAAATAGGGCTCAAAACAATGTACAGAAAAAAAGAATTTATTGTCGCAAGAAATATTTTGTATTATGAATTGAAGACAAAAATTTTTCTTGGCTCAAGAATTTTTTTCTCGCCTAAAAAATTTTTTTCTTGTGTCAAGAAAATTTTTTCTCACCCCAAGAAAGTTTTTGATTTCACTTTATAATACGAAAAATTTCTTGGGTCAAGTAAAAATTTTTTTAGAAGAAAAAAATTTTTGCGCCAAGAAATCCTTTTTTTCTGTGTACAGTAGATCATTGCAGTAACAATCTAGTAGATAAGTAATGCGTATTGTTACTGTAACTTATACATTATACTTTTGAGAGCTATATTTTCTTCTCCATTTACGTTTCGAGTGGACGCTTGATATTTCCTCATGAAATATCGAAATCAGAGTATATATCTTTTTTTTTGCGCTTAATCGATGTATTTTCACAAGGATCGAACGAAAATTTAAAAATAGTATATTACGCACCTTGGTCAGTAAAATAAGGAAAGTCTCAGTTCAAATGTAATTGTTGGCCGAGGCGAAGCCAAAGCTGATAAACATGTGGTCTGAGGCTTTCTTTTTGACTGGCCAAGGTGCGTATACTATTTTTCTGCTCGGTGGAGCCGGAAAGTTGCAACTTCGTTCAGGGCAGCGGCCCGAAAGTTGCCACTTTCCCCCCAGGGGACAGAAAAATAATACGATCGATTGGAAATTTTAACCACATATTGATGATAAAAATTCAAAGCTTTATAGATCTTGATGAACTCTTAATCTTAAAAATTCCATTTTTTAGAATCGAAAATGTGTTTTGACTTTAAAAGCCGATATCATCTGACCTAATTTAGCTATCAGCCTTTGTTATAATTCCAAAAATACAGGAAAATGGTTACAATAAATTGTAAATCTCCGAAAAAGTTTTTAATTAATATAGAACAAGAGTTAACGCGTTTTAGTGAGTTAGATTTTTTCTCTTGCGCACTCCACTAAATGAAGACCAGGGACAGTAACTAGTGATGGGTACGCTAGGATCTTCGCTCTTCTTGTACCTTCAAACTTCGAAGAGCTCGAAAATGTATCCACAACAATTTTTCGAGCTCAAGGAGCTCGAAAACGGCGGGAAGTTTTGAGGCTGGCCCGCAGGGTCAACTGACAGACCGATTTTTTACATTATTTTCGCCTGCAAACTATGAAGAAATTTTCTATCCAGGAATTAAATGAGTAATTCTTATTTGGCATTAAATTTTGAACAAAAAATTTCATTGTCATATTTCTATCATTATTATTTGAATTTCTACAGAGCCTTGAAAATATAATTTTTTTTTAACTTTTACGTTTTTTACAGTTTTAAGCCAAACTATTAAAGATAGAACAAAAAGTCAAATGACAATTTTGTAGTCCATCTGACGTACTACAAAAAAGTTCCTCACACATTTTTTTTTTATATCAATATCTACAAAGTAACATAACTTTAAAGTCTTATTTTTTTCATTTTAACTTTTAAGAAGTATACTATTGATTACAGCACAAAAAGTTAGGTGAAAATTTTTTAGTACATTGAATATACTACAAAATCATAAGGGTGAGATTTTTCGTATCCTCACCTGTTAAAAGTTACAGGTCCATTTATTCATATTTTCATAGTTTTTTTAAGTGTATAAGGTAAACTATTGATGATAGAAAAAAAAATTCAATAATAGTTTTGCAGTAAATTTAACGTTCTACAAAATTAGTCTCGGTAAACTTTTTGTACTTATATTTCAATTTATATTAAATAATTAAATAAATGCTTAGAGTTGATAATCTAATCATTTGCTTTGATAACAACTTTATTTGCAACTGTTGATATTTATTTAACAAAACAATCATGAAAATCTTAATAAGATCGCTGACATTTTTAACTACTGATGACACAAAAAGTTTACCGAGACTAATTTTGTAGAACGTTAAACGTACTGCAAAACTATTATTGAATTTTCTTTCCTATCATCAATAGTTTACCTTATACACTTAAAAAAACTATAAAAATATAAATAAATGGACCTGTACCTTTCAACAGTTGAGGATACGAAAAATCTCACCCTTATGATTTTGTAGTATATTCAATGTACTAAAAAATTTCCACCTAACTTTTTGTGCTGCCATCAATAGTATACTTCTTAAAAGTTAAAATGAAAAAAATAAGACTTTAAAGTTCTGTTACTTTGTAAATATTGATATAAAAAAAAATTTGTGAGGAACTTTTTTGTAGTACGTCAGATGGACTACAAAATTGTCATTTGACTTTTTGTTCTACCTTGAAAATAATGTAGAAAAAACATTTTCCTATGTTATTTGAATGGGAAAACTTCAGATTCAATGATGGACCTCTTAACATTAGAATTATGAGCTTCGCTTTGGACAGGATTTTTTTTTTGACATATCCTACGATATTTTGGACGGAGAGCGAAAAAAAAAAGTATCGATTTTTTTTTGGCACACCCTAATATATATATATATATATATATATATATATATATATATATATATATATATATATATATATATATATATATATAAGTAGGCATCAGAAAAAGTATTAAATAACCAATGGTACCAAAAATCGTTTGATACACATCCAATGGTAATGGCTGCCATCCATTGCCACCAGTGCGGCTCATAGTACTTAAACGATCTTCTCCAATGATCGATTTAAATAACCGTCGTACCATTTCAAAAGCATCTTGATTAAATTTGTTTTTTATGAATCTCAAGCTCATTTCGTCAATGTAAACATCATAATTGTGCAATAGCTCGACCTTCTAAAGAAAATGTATCTTAACAATTGAAATGATCAATTAAATAGCAAAAAAAAAAAAAATAACACAGAACAAACTTTTTTTGGAGACGGAATATTCCATAAATATTTTGAATTTGGTATACTAATAGGATTTTTGGCGATAGGTTGCAGCAACAGGATTTCTCCGGTGGGAACAATAGGATAAGATACAAGTTTCATATACCAATTTTTTTTTTTTTTTTTTTTCAGAATAATAAAATTCTAAAATTTGAAGAACAAATTCAGTTTGGAAAAAAATTTTAATTTTTTTTCGAAATTCTAATTTTTTTCCAAACTGAATTTTTTTTTTTTAATTTTAGAATTTTATTATACTAAAAAAAAAAGAGAATTGGTATATAATACTTGTACCTTATCCTATTACTTCCACAGGAAAAATCCTGTTGCTCCCACAGGATTTTGTCCTGTCGCTCCCACAGGATGTGTCCTGTTGCTGTAACCAGACTGATCTTACGAACATTTCAGGGCTTTCCTGCTGCAGCTGCAAGGCAAGTCCTGTAGCTGTAAAAGAACTACGTCCTGTAACTGCTACGGCCCATGTCCTGTTACAGCAACAATTCTTTTTCCCTTGTATAAATGTTTTGAAAATTATACCTTTTGATGATGATTTACATAAAGAACACACTGATGAAAAATTTTCGTTCTTTTGACTGCTTTCAATAACAGCTTTAACAGTGTGTACTTTATAGCCATTCTGATGATTGACAACTTCTTTACTTTTTATAGGAGAGTAACCACGATCCGACAAACAATCATCAGAATCGGACTTGCCTTTATCCTTCATTTCAACTTGCGCCGTAATATTTTCCAGGATATGTGGTGTTTGAGTCACCAAAGTATCTTGGTTACTTTTAACATTATTAAAAGCTTTTTTCCTGTCTCTCAATTCCGAAGCAAATGTATTTTTTTCTCGGGTATTTTTTTTCTTATCGCCATCAGGTAATTCAACGTTGCTTTCCACATCAACAATAAGGGACTCCAGCCATAATTTATCTTCTAATGATTAGAAATTGAGATATAATTAACTCAAAAATATAAGGGAAAATAAATTAAGAAAATAATAATTTTTTAATAGTTAAAAATAGAATAATATTAGATATATATAGGTTTAGCAGCAAAACATTACAATACATATCAAAAAAAAAAATAAATAATAAAAATTATAGATGCTTCATTTGTTTTTCGACATTATTCAGTTAAACAAAAATTATTAGATACATAAAAGCCTGAGTATTTTCAAAAATCTATGCTATAAATATTTAATGCAACTAGAAAAAAGGATAAGAAATAATTGAATTTATATATGTAATTATGTCTATAATTGTTAATCTTATTGATTGTATATTGTATGAGCTGCTGGCGTATCTATCTTTCTTTTATATTAACGGGCTCTGACGGGATTAATCCTAGAGTCGTTATTATTTGTACTAATTTTGTAAATAAGTATAAATAAATGAATAATAATAAATAAAAATATTTTATAATTAATATACCACTTGTTCGTAAGATCTAGAGTGAATAAAATTTATTTTTCCATTTAGCTGAAGCGTCACCAGATTTACTTATCTTAATATTATCATATTTTATGATGTCACGTTCACGCGATTTCGACCATAAGATTAGGGCCCAGAGTGACATTATTTTAGAAACAATTAATGAAACTGATGATGAAAGACGTTAAAATTATTTAAAAAAATTTATTTGAAAATAAATCTTCTGTGTAGGTAAACAACGTAACCATTAGGGTGGCGCAAAAAAACCGACTATTTTTTTTTTTTCGATCTCGCATAAAAATTTGTTTGATTACGATGTTTTAAGAAGCCTCTCCCAAAATCAGCTCGATAAAACATTTTTAAGAGGTCGCTCACGAATTTTGAAAATATCAAAAATGAATGAAAATCAGATTTTTGATTTCAAAATTTTTTTTTTCTCGTGGCAGCAATAGTTTATATTTATAAAATCATGACTATGCTGAAAATTTCAGCCCAAATTGTAAATATTTAAACGGCGCTCAAGAATTTTGAATATTAACTGATAATATGAAACTAATAGTTTGAATTAGTTTTTGTATTTTTTTATAACTCAATTATTGTCATTTCAGTAAAATATAACTTTTGCAGAACCAAAAATATACAGGACAGTCTTTAACAATAAAATTTGGTAAGTTTTGAATAAGCGAAAAAATCTACAAATTGAATTAAAAAATAAAAAAGTATGCAAATAACTTATTATTTCTATTTCTCGGTTTATATTTCCATTCATTGTCATGCAAATTGATGGTGAAAAAATTGAGAAGCTTTATTATTAATATTCAAGGGTCGCTCGAAAACGTCCAAAAGACAGCACTCGGAAACATTCAAAATTCTTGAGCGCCGTTTAAATATTTAAATTTTGGGCTGAAATTTTCAGCGTAGTCATAATTTCACAAATATAAACTATTGCTGCCACGAGAAAAAAAAAATTTTGAAATAAAAAATCCGAATTTCATTCATTTTTGATATTTTTAAAACTCGTGAGCGACCTCTTAAAAACTTTTTATCGAGCTGATTTTTGGAGAGGCTTCTTAAAACATCGTAAACAAACAAATTTTCATGCGAGATCGAGAAAAAAAAAATAGTCGGTTTTTTTGCGCCACCCTAGTAACCATAGTATTGCTATAAATAGCGCTGTGGCAACCGTAACTATGGTACTAAAAAATAAATAAAGAATTTAAAATAAAGCGCGCAAGGACGAAAAAAATTAACTGACAATAAATGCGAATCATTGATTAAAACTTAACAATGCCAAAACGCGTGGAATTATTTAACGATTATTCTAGATCTTATAAATACAAAATATTGAAGTTTATGAACGAATTACAAGTTGATAAAGATTCGATCGATAACCCTATACTGACAGATTGAGACTCTAATGGAAGCCAAAATGATGAAATAGATCAAAGAACTACAGGTATAATAAAGTTAAGGAAAAATAAGAGCAACTTTTAATATGACTAATTGAATATTAAGATGTCGATGATTTATCTTCCTCGGAAAGTACCTCAATGAGATCTGACTCAACGAAATCAGAAGTTAGCATTGGTGAACCAGAAATTATAGGTAAAAATCACGATTGACATGTCTAATAATGAATAAAATCACGTCAAGTGGACCCCCCATTTTCCACTTGATTATAAAAATTAAGTCTATGTGTTTTTTTATCGAGTAGTCACTAAGAAAAATTAATTCCCCAAACGATTTTTCAAAATTTTCATTTCAACAATAATTTTTTTTATAATGAAAATTTTGAGTATTTAATTAAAAAATAGATTTCAAAACAACCGTTGAAAATAAATTAATGAAATTTTCAGGATTTATTATTAAATACCAATTAAACTTAATTATTAGTTAATAATAATTTATAAATTATTATTAACTACTAATTAAGTTTAATTATTAGTTAGTTGTCCCTGATTATTAACTAATAAATAATTTATTTATTAATTATTAGTTACTTTCTTCTGTTTCAGTTTAATAATACAGAATCATTTTATCGTATTATTCATGATAGTGTTTAAATAAATAAAATGTGTTTAATAACAATATTTTTAATTGTTATTTTGATTATGACTGACTGAAGCTGCAATATAGCCTGAGACGCTCGGCCGCGCACTGTATTGAGAGCGCCCGGCACCCCGCGCGCGATGATAAATAAATTCATATTGTTTAAACTAATCGTGAGCAGTGAAATTTTTTTCAGGGATCTTAAACTTTGGTAAATAACACATGTAACCGATAAAAAAAAAACTTCATTTTTTTTACCGAGAAGTCAATGAAATTTTAATTTGTTTATTTAAAACTTAATTAACAATAGGATAATAAATAAATAATTTCAAGCTATTACTATTTTAATAAAATATAGATATTTGATAATAAATCCTGAAAATTTCATTAATTTATTCTCAACGGTTGTTTTGAAATCTATTTTTTAATTAAAAATACTCAAAATTTTCATTGTAAAAAAAAATATTGTTAAAATGCAAATTTTGAAAAATCGTTTGGGGGATTAATTTTTCATAGTGACTACTTGATAAAAAAAATACATAGACTTAATTTTTATAATCAAGTGAAAAATTGGGGGTCCACTTGACGTGATCTTGCCCAATACGAACGATACGTATGAAAAGATAAGAAATGCGTTTTTAATAATCGATGCTCTGGAGCTTTCGATAAATAATTTCAAAATTCATAACAACAGAGCTTTAATTTGTTTTGTATTTCGAATTTTTTTAAAGGCCAATATTTTTGGCCTTCAGAGTCTACAGAATTATTTTTGAGTATCAAACCTCCACTTTAAGAATTTTCAAATCAATAATTATATCCAGGATTTTATTTTTCTTACATAAAATTTCATTTTACAGCACAATACCAATATTTTAATCTCCAATAGACTCTTAACCCATTTCGAGTCTCAAAACTTTGTTGAAAAATTTTTAAATTGATAACAATACGCGTGCTAAATGCCAAAAGAGCGTATAATTTTTTTTTGTGCCAATCGCTTTGTAAGCATGTTCTAAGTCTAAAAATGAAAAAAAAATTTCCAAAGCCAAAAGGGCGTATATCTTAAGGTACACCCTTTTGGTGTTAGTACGTCAAAAATTTTTTTTTGCAGATCTTTACGTTTCAAGTGATTCTAAAAAGAATGGCAAAAAAAAATTTTTTTATACGCCCTTTTGGCATGGAACCCTATCTTACTGCTGTAATACGCCCTTTTGGCATTAGGCACGCGAATAGTTAGAGCTCTTTTTGCCTAAAACTTTTTTTTTAAGCACATTACAAATATTTTCATGCATAGAAGCCTCTATAAATTTTTTACTTGGCCTGAAGTCGCACAAAAAATTCGTAAATTATTTTTTAATTGTCTGATTTTTTTTTTTTTTTTTTTTAATCTAAATACTAGCTCAGTACCTTTGTCCCAATACTTAGACCGTCTAAAATGCTTTTTTGTTAAAAAATAAGATCATACTATATTCTGTATTTTTGATAGTCAATTAGTTTCATATTTAATTTCAAATTATACCTTTGTCAGGCCTTCATTAAATTTTCTATTCTAATTTCAAGTATTTTTTTCCTTCTTTCTTTTCAGTTATTGCTAGAAAAATAACATTTTATTTTTCCTTTAGATTTCAATTCTCATGGATTATTTCACGTGTAACGGGGTAGAATCTTGTAATTTTATTTACAAAATTCAATTATCGACTCACGCCAAAAGCCGAAGCGACCTCCTTCCGCAACAACAGCCGACAAAAGAACTCCCTATTTATCATTGAGGTCGCCTCCGTCGAGTGTCGGCGAAGTTTTGATTTCCAGAGGTTGGTAGACTGTGAGAATGAGGGGTATAAGCCACTGAGGTTGCAGGCGATCGGCCTCTTGGCTAGTGGCAGTCATCGTATTCGGACGCATCTTCCTGAATTTCAACTATTATTATAACATCAAGTACAACTGAACACGCCAATTTATATTAGCCAAGAGCTAATAAGCCCTCACACGGGGAAGCTTATATATCTATCAGTATTCCTATCAATTTAAGTATTTATTGGAGATTTTACTGCGGACTGGAGTTGGATCTGGGAGGATTGGATTGTTGGAGATTATTGGATTTGGCCGGAGGTTATTGGACTTGGTTGAGGACGTTGGAATTGGACTGGAGGTTGGAGATTGGAAGGAGTGTTGATTGAAGTGAGTGGAGATTTGGCTTTGGTAACATTTTGTAAATTGGAAATTTTATTTAATATTAAAACTGTCGAGTCAATTGTTAAATCTGTTTAAATGTCGAGTCAATTGTAAAATTAATTTAATTTAATATTCGAGTCAATGATATTTCGTAGAGTCTAGTCGAGTCAGTTTCATCAGCCATCTTAATCTATTGTTTATATCCATTTGATTTTTGTCAAGGCGACTTCGTCATTAATAAATGCCAGTTTAATTTAATTTTATGAATCTACCTAATAATTAATTTCCTTAATTAAATTTCCTTCATAAGTATAAGTAACATAAGATCTCTCTCTTAAAAATTAATACTGCGTGGTCCAGTACGGGGTTATCCTCGTCCTGAGGTTCACTGAGCACAGCTAGACAGGTACATAAAACACCTTAAGTTTTATACATGTGTGGGCCCTTGTTTTATTACGACCACATTTTGTTAATAAAATAAGTGGACCCATTATACACGATAGTTTCGAGGAACAAGAAATATTTGAGTTATCGCCTGGACAATCTTTTCCAACTCTTCAAGATAATACCTCTAGATCCGGAGCTGATCACGATGATTTGAGTTCTACTCAGTCTGCCGAAATTTACTCTAACCTTGAATCTTCAGAAAATTCTTATAGTGAAGAAGAGGCATCTTCAACTTCTGAGCAAAGTTTTTTCGATGATAATATTTCCAATGAACCTCTTTATCCAGGAGCTCCTCTTTCTTTCCATGAAAGTTTACTTTCAATTCTTTTACTGACTATAAGACACAAAATCTCTGATTCACTCTTGTCTGACATACTATTGCTTATGAGTACTCACTGCATCGAGCCACATCATTGTTTAACTACCAAGTATAAATTAAAAAAAAATTTAATCGTTTGAAAATTAACTATGACCGCCATTATTATTGTCCTTCCTGTTACCTTCGAAAAATTCCAATTGTGCTAACTGTTATCCTGTAACTGATAAAAATTCAAGTGCTCCTTACTTTATTACATTGTCTATCCTAACTCAGCTATCGGCAATGTTTTTACGTTCCGGATTCTATAATTTATTAAATTATTGTTTCACTAGAAACAAAACCAACAACGAAAATAAGGAGGATATTTATGATGGTGATGTCTACAATTCATTCATGGGGCTAGGTCGTTTTCTCTCTAAGTGCACGAATATTTCTTTTCGGTGGAATACACTGAGAGAAAAAAGTGCATATTTTCAAGTAAAAATTCTTGATTCAAGTATTTTAGATACTTCAATAGTGCCAAGTAAATAAGTTCTTAATTCTAGTCAAAATACTTATGAAATCTATTAATACTAAAAACTCAGGTTTAGTAAAAAGATACTAATGTTAAATAATAGAAAATTAAAATTTAGTATCTAAAATATGTAACGGGGTAAATTTGAATTTACCGCGTACAATTTAAAATAAAATAAAAGTTAGTATGTGTAATGTCGATCACGTGACAATTCCAACCAGAGTTACCCCGGGTAGAACGCGACTAGTCGACCGGGAGTGAAAATTCAAATGTTCGAGCGTCAGCCCCCATTTAGAAGTAAGTAGGAGTTTCCAAAGTCCGAAGACGCCCGAAGTCATGCGGGGAGAAAACAATTATAAACGGGGACCGGAACGTGAAATTTCATTAACCATTGGAACGACCAGACCGTCGGAACATACAAGTATACAAGACGCCGGCTTTGGGACGCTTAAAATTATATCAGGTAATTAATTCATTGAGAGCTTGAGTTTTTATTGTGGAACCAAGCGATAAAATTATTTCAATTTTTGTTACTAAATACCAGGCAGGTAGCCGGTATTTCCTTACATAATTACTTATTGCGTCTGAATAACAGGTGAAGGAGAGAACGGATTGGAGAGTTGAAGGAGAAAGAAAGAGAGGAGAGTATTGAGAGAACGGGACCGAACGAGACTGAAAAATTTACCAGGACAATTATTAGGACAAGACCAGGACAAAGACACGACGAGGAAAGGATCTGGAGTATTTTATTGTAGAGGTATTTATAAAATTTATTTCAGGCAGTAAGCCGAAAAATTTTATTAAATACATAGTCGTACGTCGGGTAGCGTCGCGTTAATTTTGTCCGTAAATTAAATAGATAAAATTCAATAAACTAACGCGGGATTGACAATAAAATAATTAATTGATAAACTCCAGGCAGGTAGCCGGAGTCTTTGCGTAGGAAAATATTTCCAGGCAGGTAGCCGGAAATATTCTAGAAGTTTTCAGGTGGAACGTGTAACCCACGCACCGGAAACTGTCGAATCTAGTCACGAATTGCTAGTCAGTAAAATTAATTAATTCTAATTAAATAATAAACAAATAATTATAAATAAAATTAATAGTGAATTGTCTCGGTAAAAGTTATAAAAACGTCCGTGGTCGAAGTCACCAATAATAATTAAAATGAGTAAAATTAAGTTAAGTAACAAACAATAACACCGGCACACAAAAAAAATTAAATAGAATGTGCATTTGACCGGACCTACCTACGGGTACGTATTTTGGTCCGCTGAATCCGAATTCGAGGTCAGTTTGACCCCTACACCCCCAAAATTTCGAGAAAACTTCGAAAAACCGTAAAAATGATGAAAACCGGCAGTTTTAATGATATCAAAATTTTTTGGAACTAAACTAAGCGTGATTTTCATGTATTTCGATCCGCCCGAATATAAATCGAAACTTTATTGAGACCAAGAGCCATTTTGAATGTAAAAAAATCACACAAACCCTCCAAAATTTCGAAAAAATATAGTTTTCATGATAAAAAAACTTTTTCTGGTCCAATTCAGATAAAATTTTATATCTTTTCATGTCTTCAATTCGCATCTTAATTTTTTTAGTCTATTCACCCTCTAAAGCTGAAAAAATTCGAAAAAATTGTAAAAATTACCATTCATAACAGAAAAAAAATTGATTGAACATTATTTAATGCCTAAAATAAATACTCTATAACGTAGATATATCTAATAACTAGAAATCTGTGAAATACACAAGACATAAAAAGATAAAAAGAAATGATTTTTACAAATCCTAAACTTTCCTTTGTTTGTATCACTCTCTTTTATCCTCAAATGATCTTCGTAGTGGATTCCTCTTTCGTTTACGATTTTCTTCGGGTACTTCTCTTTTTAACATCCAACAAAAATCTGCCATCATGTTAACACTCCAATTTCCTTGGTATCTACTCTCCATTTCACTGATGTCTTGGTGAAAACGTTCTCCCTGTTCTTCACTATAGTCTCCACAATTGGGAGGGAAGTGGTCAAGATGAGAATCTAAAAAGTGTAATTTGAGATTCATTAAACAACCCAAATTTTTGTAGTTTTCCAGCAATGCGTCAACTAAAGTGCTGTAATCCTCACTTCTGTTATTTCCCAAAAAGTTTTGTGAAACATTTTTGAAGCTTACCCAAGCTGCTTTTTCTATGTCGTTCATTGTTTCTTCAAAATTTGCATCCTGAAATAAAGATCGTATTTGGGGTCCATCAAAAATTCCCTCTTTCAATTTCGCATCACTTATTGCAGGGGACTTTTCTGTCAAGTATGCAAAACAATCACCATCTTTATTCAGAGCTTTCACGTACTGTTTTATGAGTCCCAACTTGATATGTAGTGGTGGCAGCAAATATTTGGAAGGCTGAATTAAGGGTGGTCATATAACGTTATGGGAACCTGGATTCAATGCAGATCTTGATGGCCAATCTTTTTTGACATAGTGATTTTTGCGGTCTCTGCTATCAAACAAACATAAATAGCAAGGATATTTGGTGAATCCCGATTGCTGACCTAAAAGAAGTGTTGCGATTTTGAGATCTCCACAAATTTTCCAGTTATGCTCTGAATATTTTATTTTTCCCAATATAATCTGTAAATTTTCATAAGTTTCTTTCAGTTTTGTCGAATGAGCTATTGGAATCGGCGCAAATTCATTCCCAATATGAAGCAAAACAGCTTTAAGACTTCGTTTCGATGAATCGATAGAAAGTCTCCACTCATCGTCCTTATACGTGTTCGGTTTCAATTCATCAACTAAAGCTTTAACATATGAACAGTATGTTACGTCGGGATCGAGCGGGAAAATATTCAGGGAAACTTTAAATAATTTAATTTCGTACAGAATAAAATTTGTTTCTTGCGCGAAGCAACTTTCATTTGGTAGCCTTTTTGTTCTCTTCGTTCTTATCTTGAACAGCTGCACAGGAGGTCGACAAAAGAATCTCTAATCAGACCACCGAAATGTAGGTGTGTGAGTCAAACATCACCACATTAGAATCATAGCAGAGTTACAACTTAAACGTTGACTAAGAGTCTAGCACAAAGAATCTCCAACCGCGACTCTTTACCTCCCGTAGAGTGCCACCAAATTTCCACTAGCCTCTATTTGTCCAGGCATCCGGTCTTTTGTTCAATCAAGAGTCGATCCATATTTTAATATCTTTTACACGACAATACACACATTGCTCTTCAATAAAAGAATAATAAATCGCGGTAACATCTTTAACACCAGTTTTTGGGCAGCTGTGTCAATATCGAGGGAGGCAGCTCATTTTTATAGCTGAAATATATAAAAACCGCATCTGGTATACGATAAAAGTCGAGCAGTCTAATTACCCATACCCCCCCCCCCCCCTTGACTCCCCTGTTCCTCTGGCCAACAAAACTCACTTTATCAATGCCTTTGATAAAGCCACTAGCCAACTAACCGTGACGTCTTCTCCGATAAGAGCCTACCCTTTACGTTTGGTCTCAATTACCTCACCTACCCACCGAATCCATAGTCACCTGATTTGACGCCCCTACTCCTTATACCCAGTTCTGAGTCCCGAAATGGAAAACTCCCCTCCCCATGGCACTGCCAAACTACTTCCTCTATTGTATTCTACCTTCGATCCACCACTCATTCGATCACCATATTGATCCGCCCTTCTCTAGCGATCACAATTTGGAGAATAACTACTCAGGATTCTCTGATTGGTTACTCTCATTCCTGGGGACCTATGTGGTTATCTCTTCTTATCAAAGAATCATAATGTCCATCCAACCACCGATAAGCCAAATGTGCATTGGTTCCCCAGAAAAACTAGAGCACTTACTTTTGTAATTCACCCCTTCCTCCATTAGCCCCCGTAATTACCAAAAACCGCGAGAATATATAAGGAATAAGCCGGCAGCCGGCAGCTGGCAGCTGGCCTACGCTTACCATCGCCGCTTGCCGCCGAGTTAAGTCAAACCTGCGTCTTTTTGCCTTTTTCCTATAATATCAATCTAATCGTTCTACTACCGTCAAGTAAAACTGGAAATTCCAATAATTATCTAAACTCTTTTACTCAGTCTTGAACATCCAGTCTAATCGTTTAACATCTTTCCAACGAATTAAGGTGCAGCGTAACTCCAAGTCGCGAATTCTCTTTACTTATTTAAAGAATAAAGAAGATTCTAACTCATTCATAGAGTCGTTTAATTATTAAATCCGGTATTTAATTATTGGCCATTTTCCTTGAAGACGGGGCCTTGTTTAATAATTCCAATTATACTCATTAAAACGACAATTATCCCTCCGGTTCGGAACTCGCGATCACGAGAATAGTGCGGGTTGAATTAGAAATTGCCTAACCTTCTGTGCAAGTGTTAATTTAACTTCCGAAAATCAGTGAAAGTGAATTGTGAACGATCCGGTGTCACCTCAAAAGACCAAACTCAGCGTAATCACCTCCGCTTCACGCCAATCAAGCGGGTCCAACTCGCCACGGGGTGTCCAACCGATTGTCTAGCTAACACAGAGCTACAGCAGCCATCACCTGTTGTATTGTAACAACAAACATCTTGAGACTCAATAAAACTACCTGTATCTGTAAGTCCTGACATTTTTATTTTAACATTAAGAAAAGTATACATATTCCTGACCCATATCCATGCTCAGCACCGAATAACGTGGTCCCCGTTACCCGAGTAAAGGACTTAAGTGTCTTGACTCGAAATTAAGGGACTGTCGTATGTTATGTCTGTCTGGACGTAACAAGTATACCACCGAATTTTGATCGTCGTTCATAAAAAATTTCCGGAATTTTTTTTCCCTATTTCGATAGAATGTCACTGATACACCTTTAGCCGACAAATGTTTTTCTTTCAACCTTGACGCAAGTAATTCAGCTCCATCTTCCGGTAAAGCCAAGTCTCGAACCAGATCATTAAGTTCTTCTCGGCTAAACGTTTCAGGGTCTTTTGTTTTTCCGCCAGGTAAGTACTCTTCATCTTCTGAATGTTCTTCTTCCGAACTTTCTTCAACTAGCGTATCGTCTTCTTCTACATCCATTCCTTCAACCATATTAACTTCCTTGCCAACTTCTATTTTTTGTGGCTTAATAGCTGATGAAACATTGGCGTATACAATTTTCTTTTTTGTATTCCAGGTGAACCTGGAAGTATCTTTCATACAGAAATAACAATTCTGTAAACCAGTTGGTGAAGACCATATCATTGGTATTGTGAATTTCAAGTTGTCCTGTTTCTTGTTTTTTTCCCACCGGATTAACATCATGTGACATCGACTACAAATCGTATGTGGTACCCATGCTGAATCCAAATTAGTAATTTGGAGACCAAAACATTCTTCATAAATTTGTTTTATCTTATCAGATAACGATCTTCGATTCCTTTCCAAATTGTATTCTCCACAAATGTAACAAAATGAATTAGGACTTTCATTACACAGATGAGAATTACTTCTTGTAATAGTATACTCTCCAGTAGCCAAGTTTCCCACTTCTAAAGAGCTGCAGTCGCTTGATGACGACGCCTCCGAGCCTGCTTTCTCACCCTGACCAGACGCCGATACTGGGGCTCCGACTCCCTGCATCGTAAAGTACTTATCACTTGTACCTGCCATGACGGCACACACGCCGTTAACCTAGGGACTCTGCCAGATGGTTCTGTTGCTCACCGTTACCACGTGGAGGTGCCCTGGTTATAGGCACAAGCAATTAAGTCTTCAGAAGTCGAAAACGAGAGTAAAAAAACAAAAAAAATTACTTTTTTCGAAATTTTGGAGGGTTTGTGTGATTTTTTTACATTTAAAACGGCTCGTGGTCTTAATAAAGTTTCGATTCATATTCAGCGAATCAGAATACATGAAAATCACGCTTAGTTTAGTTCCAAAAAATTTTTTTTTTTCATTAAAACTGCCGATTTTCATCATTTTTACTGTTTTTCGAAGTTTTCTCGAAATTTTGAGGGTGTAGGGGTCAAACTGACCTCGAATTCGGATTCAGCGGACCAAAATACGTACCCGTAGGTAGGTCCGGTCAAATGCACATTCTACTTAATTTTTTTTGTGTGCCGGTGTAATTAATTAAAGGAAATTAGTGTATAAAATAAAAATCATTCTTGTGATAAAAAGTACCTGAAATAAGTGCATAGAAAGGTGTAAATTGTAGCGGGTGAATTTTGGTATAAGATTCTGGAAAAAGTGATAGTGAAAACGGTCACGGGATTGTGGAAAAAATAATTTGGTGATAAAAGTGATAAAGGGATAATAATTATTAAGGAAAATAAAGGTTAAATAATAAATAAATTAATAATTAATTAAACTTTCAAATTAATTAATTTATTTTGGCGGGAAAATTTAATCTTAAATAAGTGTGTGTGAAAATAAAGTCCAGGGGACTGAGTGAGTGTGTGTGTGAGATAAATTAGGAAATTATTGTGATATTAATTAAGTCTCGCGAAGGTAAAACGATTTTGAGAATAAGTAATGTAAGGTCTCGCGAAGGTTAAGCGATTTTAATTTATTAGTTAAGTAAAAAGTCCAAAGGTAGTTGGCAAATTATTGTGTGTGTGAGTGTGTGTAGAATGCCAAAGGTAGTTGGCTGATTTTGTAAGTGAATTATTGCGGGTTATTAAATAAATTAGGTTTAAGGAAAATATTTCGGGTAAATAAATAAAAGATAAAAGGTTATTAAGGTTTATAAAAGATAAAAGGTTATAAGGTTTATAAGAGATATATTAGGTTTATAAGGTCAATAAAAGTTTATAAGGTCGATAAGGTTTATAAAGGTTTATAAAATATAAGGTCATAAGGTTATAAGGTAAAAAAGGTTTATAAAATAAAAGGTCAAAATTGTCAATTAAAATCATTATAGTTATTTACAAATTATCCTTCCTCATCCTTCTCTTACAATTAAATAAATTACACCGACCCTGATGATTCAAGATCCGGCTCTGAGAGGCCGTTATCACTTCCAGTGGCGCCCTTAAAAAGGTAATTTAAGGACGACCAGAGTAACAACATAGCCCTGTTATAAATACTTGAAATAAATAATTACAAAAGTTTAATTTAGTAATTAAAATACTTCAATTAAATAATAAAAATTCACATCTAGTAGTGGAAATACTCAAGTACAATAATTAAAAATTGAAGATTAGTATTTAAAATACTCGTGATCGATATTTAATTATTTTAATTTAGCATTTAAAATACTTAAATTTAGTAATTATATATTTTCATTTATTATTTAAAACACTAAAGTATAATAATTAAAAATTTTCATTTAGTATTTGAACAACTTAAGTTCAGTAATTAAAAATTTATATTTAGTAATTACAATACTTAAGAATAATAATTAAATATTCTCATTTAATATATAAAATATTCAAGTTCACTAATTAAACATTTATATTCAGTATTTAAACGTAATCTGTATGGATGGTTCTTCGGATTCCTCTGCGCTGTTTGATATGACTGAAAAGCATCCCAAAAATCTACTCACAAGTATTTTTTCCGAGGGTACTTGTACTCTTCTATTAGGACATTCTCCTGTAGCGAATAGATGCCAGTGACTTTTCCACTTCTTTTAGCGGAAGTTATTACTTCTATTCTAACTGTCCAACTAGGAAAATGTTGCAGCGCTCTTCTGCGCCTAGCGGTCACTCCTAGTACTAATTTTTTCTTTTGCACTGCGTCTGCGCACTTTGTTATTTTCACTCGCCTTATTTTTTCTCTCTCTTTTTATTCGTTTAAATTTATTTATTTTTTTTTTTACACATAACGCATTATTTTTTTTGCGTTTATTTGTTTTTCTTTTAATAATTTTTTTTTTTTTTTTTATATGGGAATGTTGAGACTCGTCACACCATGAAAAAAAAAAAAAATTCCTTGTTGAGAAAAAAAGACTCGAACTGAAAAAAAAAATCACTTGGGCTGATAAATTTTTTTACTTAGTTTAAAATTTTCTTTTTGTTTTAGTTCAAGAACTTTTTTTTTTGACTTAATGCAAAAAATGTCTTTAGCCAAGAATAAAGTTTCTTGACTTGAGAAAAAAATATTCTCAAACTTGGAAAAAAATTGCTTGGTCCAAGAAAGATTAGTTCTTGGCTTACGTAATTGCTTTTCTGAATATAGAAATATGTCAACTTAATTCAAGAAATTATTGCTTGTTACAAGTGACTCATGTATCTAGTAATATATTACTAGACCAAAGCAATAGTTGCTAAAAATAAGAAATATTATAATCAATTTAGGAAGAATTTCTTGTTCTAAGTTTTCACAGAAATAAGTAAAAAAAATACTTGAAAAAAATTTTTTTCTGCCCTCTGGCCGGAAAGTGGCAACTTTCGGGCCGCTGCCTTGAACGAAGTTGCAACTTTCCGGCTCTGTCGAGCAGAAAAATAGTATACGCACCTTGGCCAGTCAAAAAGAAAGCCTCAGACCACATGTTTGTCAGCCTCAGCTTCACCTCGGCCAACAATTACATGTGCTCTGAGACTTTTCTTATTTTACTGGCCTAGGTATGTAATATACTATTTTTCTCTCAGTGTATGGGCGATTATCACGGTTAAGTTCGAAGATGGACTAAATCAGTCAATTAGTTTAGAAGTTATGGCTATTTGAAATTTCCACGACTTTTCGAAAAAATTAGTTTTTTCCACTTTCAAGTTCATATAATTTTAAAACTAATACTCATAGACGATTTTCGTAAAAAGTATCTGATAGCTTGTCTCATAAGCTTCAATTTGTGATCTTAAACTTTATGGTTCAACCATTTCTTCTAATAATTTGATAGCCTTGAAAATTTTAATGGAATCAAAAAATTGTGAAAATATGGTTTTCATTCCACATAACTTAAGCGTTTTCCATTATAATCCAATTTCATCAGTTTTATTTTATTGTGAACAAAATAACCTGTCAATTTCACAGCTATTTTATATTTCAAAAGTATTTTTTTTAACACTAATGATGTTTCAAATATACCTGTACGCTCTATGATTGATATTTTAACTGTTTCATGATACTTTCAAAGCATTGAAAATTTTTTTTATTATAGAAACGCGAATCTTTTATGGTATGAAGTTGATAACTTATGCATTACACATCAAAATCTATTTCCGTTAAATTTTTCTTGTCATTAATAAAATAATCTTTTGATTTGTTTGCACTGAAAGATAATATTTTCTTAATAGTAATACCGTTAGGTGATAGTAACCATCTAAAAATTAAATAAACATTGTAGACTATGGACATATTAGTACTTTATTTGTGTGAAGTTTATATTGGTATATTATCTATACAATGTTTTGTCAAATTAACTATCTGAAGTCCGCCGAGAAAGTAAGTCGTTGTCCTTTTTTACCCTCAATCTTAGAAAACGAGCCTAATTTTATGCTATGACTACATACTAACATGTATCACAAGATATTCATGTACGAAATTAACTTATCCTATCGATTAAGTAAGAAATCTACCTTCCATTTCGGCTGCCGAATGGCTTTTTTATTTTAATTGCACACACACAAAATCCGTATTTAATAATAATAATTATTTCTAGTATTTTATCTGATAGTATATTATTTATAGATATTTTTGCATGTGAGTATTCTTTCGCAAGCATTTTGGTTTGAGGGTGTTTTGTCTTCGGGTATTTTGATTTGCGGTCGTTTTGTCGCGGGTTTTTTGTTGTCAGGTGGATTACTACGCAACCCGCCATTCCGGATCGTTTAAGCCATCAACCATATTTTTGGGCGACTCGTAACTATTTTTCACAGGAAATCAACTTCTCGACTAGTAGTCCTTCGGCTGAAGAGGAGAGCCCGTATACATTTTGTTGCCACCGGGTACACTCAACGGTTTCTTACGTATTTTGAGCCGAGGATCACGAAAATCAGGTCCGTTTTGTTCAAAAGTGGTGCAAACAATTGTTAATAACAATTTAATTGTTTAAATCGGAATAACTCCCGAACGGCTGGTTTGCTGGGGCAGTGTAGAGAAAACAAAATGTTCAGAATAAAAAAATACACAAAAAAAGTATCATAGTGGTTTTTCGTATCTCAGATATTTTGCGAGATATGACCAAAAATAGAGCGACGCGCTCGGACCTCTCACTCTCGCACAAGCGGCTGCCTATGCGCAAGCTCTCTCTAGCGCCTAATCGCGTCAGATGCTTGATAGGCCGAAATTTTTTTAAGTTTTTTACACTAAAAATGAGAGAAAAAATAAAAAAAATCAATAAGTGTCGATACCACCAATCGACTGCATTTTTTCTGAATCTAATTTCTGAAGTATCGTCCGGAGACGTTTTTTTTTTTTTGTTAACAAATGTTAAAAACAAATGAAATTCTTCTGTCCACATTGGATTCAAAAAATCGATAAAATGTCGATACCACCAATCGACTGCATTTTTCCTGAAACGAATTTCTATCATATCGTCCGGAGACGTTTTTTTTTTTTGTTAACTAATGTAATAAACAAATGAAATTTTCCAAAGTCCGAATTGGATTGAAAAAATCGATGAAAAAAAAAAACGTCACCGGACAATACGACAGAAATTCGTTTCCGGAAAAATACAGTCGATTGGTGGTATCGACATTTTATTGATTTCTTGAATCCAATTTGGACTGGAAAAATCCATTTGTTTATAACATTTGTTAACAAAAAAAAAAAAACGTCACCGGACGATACGACAGAAATTCGTTTCCGGAAAAATACAGTCGATTGGTGGTATCGACATTTTATTGATTTCTTGAATCCAATTTGGACTGGAAAAATCCATTTGTTTATAACATTTGTCAACAAAAAAAAAAACCGTCTCCGGACGATACAACAGAAATTCGTTTCAGAAAAAATGCAGTCGATTGGTGGTATCGACACTTATTGATTTTTTTTATTTTTTCTCTCATTTTTAGTGTAAAAAACTTAAAAAAATTTTGGCCTATCAAGCATCTGACGCGATTTGGCGCGAGAGAGAGCTCGCGCATAGGCAGCCGCTTGTGCGAGAGTGAGAGGTCCGAGCGCGTCGCTCGTTTTTTGGTCATATCTCGCAAAATATCTGAGATACGAAAAACCACTATGATACCTTTTTTTGTGTAATTTTTTATTCTGAACATTTTGTTTTCTCTACACTGCCCCAACAAACCAGCCGTTCGGAAGTTATTCCGATTTAAACAATTAAATTGTTATTAACAATTGTTTGCACCACTTTTGAACAAAACGGACCTGATTTTCGTGATCCTCGGCTCAAAATACGTAAGAAACCGTTGAGTGTACCCGGTGGCAACAAAATGTATACGGGCTCTCCTCTTCAGCCGAAGGACTATAGACTAGCATAGCCGATGAACGTCTTAATACTCACGCCTGAAAAGTGGAAGGTGCGCAGAATAGGCTGCGCACAAAAACGTAACGAGGTTATTCGTTCAATAGATTTTACTCCTCATATTTTTTTCATACCGGGGCCTTATATGAAAATCGATTCTCAAGCAGTAAGCTCCAAAAAAAAAAAAGAAACACCGAATTTTTGATTTGATTATTACCGCGCGAACGCATTACAAATTTAGAAACAAGATTTGATAACATTAAATGATGAAAAAAAAAGGCCATTCGTCACCGAAATGGAGGGTAGATTTTTGAAATTAATCGATATAAATAGTTAGTGTTATTCATACATATCTTGTGATATATGTTAGTGTGCAGTCATGACATGAAATTAGACTCGTTTTCTAAGCGTGAGGGTAAAAAACAACAACGATTATTTTCGATAGAGAACTTCAGATAGTATATTGACATAACATTATATAGGTAATGTACCAAACTAACCTTCACATAAATAAAGTATCGAAAATTTAATTAGTATGAGATCGTCATTGAAATCGCTGTTACCATGGCAAGACCAGTTATTATTATAGGACATATAGGTACGATTGAAACATCATAAATAATAAAAGAAATACTTTTAAAATACAAAATAGCTGGGAAATTTACAGGTTATTTCCTTCACAATAAAATACACGTAACGAAATTGGATTATAATGGGAAATGCATAAGTTATGTGGAATGAAAACCATATTTTCAACATTTTTTGATTCCATTAAAATTTTCAAGGCTATCAAATTATTGGAAGAAATGGTCTAAATATAAAGTTTAAGGTCATAAATTAAAGCTTGTTAGTCAAGCTTTAAAATAGTTATTGCAGAAATTATCTGTGAGTTTTAGTTTTAAAGTTATATGGATTTTAAAAGTGATTAAAAACTGATTTTTTCGAAAAATCGTTAAAATTTCAAACAGTCATAACTCCTAAACTAATTGACCGATTCAGCCCATCTTCGAACTTAACCGTGGTATTAACACATAAAATAAGTGTAGGAATTTTCATTAATATCGAGTAAGAATTGTAGACGCAATCGTGTCCTCAAAAGTCCGTTCTATTACATAAATATATATATATATATACCTATATATATATATATATATATATATATATATATATATATTGAGACAATGTGAATTGTCTTCGTCATCCTCAGCCTTGCGGTTCCTGTTTTTCTCCGTCTCGTTGCCATCTGAATTTCGTACGTCATAGTGCCATGGTCACATGACTTATTTTCACGTCGACGCATGTCCGTAAGGGTGAAGTGGGGACAGAGTTCAGAGGCGAGTCCCAGGCCCTCAATTATCGGTCAATGACTTCGATCCTGGATCAATTAGCGTTTAGACGTGTTTTTCTATTACTATCAAATTGCAATAGGTATTCTGTATTAATTAAGCTACGATATCTTCTACTAATACTTTGTCAATTTTACTGATAATATTATTTCATTATTTCTTATTGATTATTATAAATCGAGTTTAAATACAATTAGTATTACTGTACGTTACCGGCAATATACTTGCAGTACTAAAGAATTGTTAAGATTGAATAATAAATTCAGTGTTATAATTGCGTTATCCCACGTGAAGGGTCATTGTATATACAGCGTATTCCAGGATATTCCTGATATTGTTATTTACGGAAGCGTTATTGTAAGTACTTGAACTTTATTATAATTGGCAATAAACTTGCACATTTTTCTGATCAATTCCTTAATTCTATCTATCACTGTTCATCCTAACTAAGTCCTAATTTACTGGTAAGATTCTCAGTAAGAATAATAAAATATTACTAACTAAGTCATAATTGATGAGTCAATCATCAATAAGAAATTTATTTATAAGTTATAAGCCGTGAGGTAGGTTAATAAGTTTTTAATATACGTTGCCGAGTTTGAATAAGTGACTTTGCAGTAACAGGGACTTTGCAGTAGTTTAAACGGGCAACGAAAAATTTTATTGGTTTTCCTCATGGCTTTACAGTAAAAAAAAAAAAAAAAGTTTTATAAAAATTTCCAGTAATAATTCTTAAAAATTTTTCTTACCAGTATTAAAAATTTGTATCCTGTTACATTCATCATTCCATAATTCATTATCAGCATCTCACATTTTTAATATTTAATTATTTTATTTAAAATCTTTAATTATTTCCGAATTTTTTATTTTTTTATTTTTTTTCTATTAGTTATATAAAATAAAATAAAATTTGTCATTGTAATATTGTGTGCCGGTCTCGTTCCCAAAAGTATTTTGTTATATTTTGACCTTGAGCGTATACTAGCTACACGCGTCGTAATCCGAGACGCTAGTATTTATTTTCTTTACAGTTTACGATCTTTTACTTACGTACAAAGACAACCCAAAGTAAATAATAAAAATAAATACTTAAAATATTAAAATAAAACTTTCGTTCGAATATTTTCTAAGTGTAGTGAAGAAATTTATTACTTTCTTTACACTTACTTTTTTCTCAAAAAAAAAAAAAAAAATATTGTTCTCAGTTTAACTAAGTACTTAAATAAATTATCAAAAGAATCTTTGCAGTAATAAACAAAAATTTTATTTGTCATTGAAAATTTTAATAACCAAAATAAATCATTAACTATTCGTCATCAAGAATTTCAATAACTTAAATAAATTATTAAATTATAAATAAATAATCTTTACAGCTTAGAAAAGATTTAATTGTAACAAGTCTTGAGGAAATAAATCCATTTATAATCTGACAAGATTATTATCAGCTCGGATTAAGTAAAATTATCAATAATTAAACTTTTGTCATTTATTATTTTGTAAAGAAATTACTAAGACAATTTTTCCGCCAAAATGCCGTTATCGAGAACGCCGATCCCGCAATCATTTCTTTCCGTCACTTCGGCTAGCAATTCCGACAATCTTTTACATTTCCCTACTACGTCGAGCGCGGTAATCGCAAGCATGAGCGCAATAGAAGATCTTGTGGATCTTACGAATAACGATGACGTACACAACAGTACTCTATGCACCCAAAGTCAAGTTGTAAATCACAATAATAATATTTCTACTACTCGTTCGGGCGGTAACGTGAGTGTTCACCCTCACAATGTTAGTGGGGTTGTACCAATCTCAGAGTCTCAAAATACGACCTCCGTCACCGTATTGCAAAACGTAGTTTCGGGCTTACAGACGGAAATTGAAGCTTTACGGGCCGAACGTCAACATTTGCTTCGTATATCAAGTACGGTCTTGCGACCACCAGGTGCCCAATTACCACCTTCAAATTTTCGGCCAGACGCGTCAAGCATGTGGATGCCAAGAGAGTTATTCCCTGTTGCCACTGTGACGTCACAAGCAGCGAATCCCCTCTC
>OZ024712.1:11676210-11739592 GCA_964016945.1 Microplitis deprimator | reverse complement strand
AAGGCTGTAACTTTGTGAAAAATAATCGTATCGAAAAACAAAAAAAAGCATTTTGTAGCTTGAAATCTCTAGTTTCAACTCATTTTCATCAATTTTTTTTTAGACCTCCAGCCATTGCGCAAACATGAGAAATACCGCGAGAAAAAAATTTTCTAAATTTTTCCTTTTCTTTGAGAGTACACGGGCTGCGAAAAAAATCGTTCAGCTTAACCAATGCAAAAGTCGGATAGCAAATTTAATCAGCTTTAATTTCCATTTTTTTGGAGATTCGTACGATAACTTGTCGCTGAGATATCAGCCTTCAAACGGAAAATGATCCTTTTGGGTTTGATCGTCGATATTTCAGGTACTAATGAGCGCACAGTAAATTTGAGGGTGGCGTTGAAAACTTGAATAAATTCCCTACAAGACCCTTTCATCAATTTTTATGAAAAAATTTTTTTTTTATCCTTAACATCCCTATGAAGTGAGTACAAAAAAGTGACTTTTTTTGGCTAAACAGTAAATTAACCGCTACTTTGTAAATATTGTTAAAAAAAATAACTTTGCCAGGGAATTTTTTAGCTTAATGTGCCCCCAATAACCCTGTATTTTTTTGAATTTATCTATCGAGCCGTTTTTCGGGGTGGATTGATCAAAATTTTCCAAAACAATTAAAGGAACAAGTTTTGTTCCTTTAATTTTGTTATGACTATCGAAATGAAAACAATTATCGTTTTTTAATTGTTTTTGTCAATTTGGTACTCATTAGCGGTTGAAATTAAGAAAAAAAAAAAAATTTTTTTTTGAATTTTTTTTTTTGAATTTTTTTTTTTGAATTTTTTTTTTTTGAATTTTTGTTTTCTGAATTTTTTTTTTTTGAACTTTTTTTTTTGAATTTTTTTTTTTGAAATTTTTTTTCTGAATTTTTTTCAAATTTTCTTAAAATTTTTTTTTGAATTTTTTTTTTTTGTGTTTTGAAATGTTTAAAACATTTTAATGCTGTGAAATGCCCGTGTGTGTGTCTTTCCGTGTGTGTGTATTTGTGCGTGGGTGTGTCTATGTGTTCTAATATCGTGTGTTGCCTCCTCTACTTCTAATAACTGCACGCAACCGATTTCGCATACTAATGCAACGACGAATTGCCAATTGCGGAATCGTTTGCCAGATTCGCTGCAATGCACGTTCTAATGCAGCTAAATTCGGCAAATTCGGATATTCCCGGCGCAATCGACGCCCCATTATATTCCACACATGCTCAATAGGATTGAGATCGGGACTCATTGGTGGATGTCGTAGCAACGTTATGTCATGTCTCTCAAAAAATCGTTTAGTCACGTTGGCTGTGTGAGGGCGAGCATTATCTTGCATAAAGATGAATCTCCTCACAGCTTGTCGTCGAGGCAAGACAACTGGCCTCAAAATTTGGTCAATGTAGCGTCTGGCGTTGCGGGATTGACGAACGATTACTAGAGGAGTTCGCCACGACCATGAAATCCCAGCCCAAACCATCACCGATCCTCCATTGAAGGCAGCAACAGGGCGAGTGAAGTTTTGTAAAAAACGTTCACCTTGGCGACGCCAAACTCGGGGCCTTCTGTCGTCACCGTACAGGGAAAACCGAGACTCATCAGAGAACAAAACATTGGTCCATTGCCTCCAGTTCCACCCAAAATGTTCACGAGCGTACGCTAGACGAGCTCGGCGATGTCTGACCGTCAGCATTGGTACCCGAACCGGATTTCTGCCTCGCAACCCAAACTCACGAAGACGATTGGTCACTGTTTGGCGTGAAATGTTTCGAGGTTGTCGTCGTCGTCGTTGTTGTTGTCGCTGTCGTTGTTGTTGCTGTTGCTGTCACGGTTTGGAACATCCTGAGCAATGACTCTCGCATAAACAAAAGGTTCTTGCCGAGCACGTCGAACTATTGCTCGATCATCGCGAGGAGTCGTTTCACGTCGACGACCTTGTCCTGGCCGTCGCCCGTATCCAGCTGTCTCTTGATATCGCGTATAGGCACGAGACACGACCGATGCGCTAACGCCTAACATGTCACCGACATCCCGATACCTGTAACCCTCTTCAACGAGAGTTACTAGCCGAGTGACTTCTGGCTCAGATAAATGCCGCCTAGGCATGATCAAAAATTAAAAAAAAAAAAAAGTTTGAAAAATTTTTAACAACTTTTTTTTTTAAATTTATCAAAATTAAAAAAATAAAGATTAGTTTTGAAAAAAACTGTTTTTTTTTTTTTTTTAGAGTACAAATAAACTTCACTGAGAGTATCAATAATTAATCGCATAAATTTTCGTAGGTTGAGTACATGAATACCGGTTAGGGGTATCAACTTTAATTTAATGCAATTAATTTGGGATAAGGAAAATTGTGGTACGCCTATGCCGAATCATGTCAAAATTCAGTGAGCATTATTTCCTGAGATGTTTGAAACATTTTAAAACACAAAAAAAAAAAATTAAAAAAAAAATTTTTTTTTTTTCTTAATTTCAACCGCTAATGAGTACTAAATTGACAAAAACAATTAAAAAACGATAATTGTTTTCATTTCGATAGTCATAACAAAATTAAAGGAACAAAACTTGTTCCTTTAATTGTTTTGGAAAATTTTGATCAATCCACCCCGAAAAACGGCTCGATAGATCAATTTAAAAAAATACAGGGTTATTGGGGGCACATTAAGCTAAAAAATTCCCTGGCAAAGTTATTTTTTTTAACAATATTTACAAAGTAGCGGTTGATTTACTGTTTAGCCAAAAAAAGTCACTTTTTTGTACTCACTTCATAGGGATGTTAAAGATAAAAAAAAATTTTTTTTATAAAAATTGATGAAAGGGTCTTGTAGGGAATTTATTCAAGTTTTCAACGCCACCCTCAAATTTACTGTGCGCTCATTAGTACCTGAAATATCGACGATCAAACCCAAAAGGATCATTTTCCGTTTGAAGGCTGATATCTCAGCGACAAGTTATCGTACGAATCTCCAAAAAAATGGAAATTAAAGCTGATTAAATTTGCTATCCGACTTATGCATTGGTTAAGCTGAACGATTTTTTTCGCAGCCCGTGTACTCTCAAAGAAAAGGAAAAATTTAGAAAATTTTTTTCTCGCGGTATTTCTCATGTTTGCGCAATGGCTGGAGGTCTAAAAAAAAATTGATGAAAATGAGTTGAAACTAGAGATTTCAAGCTACAAAATGCTTTTTTTTGTTTTTCGATACGATTATTTTTCACAAAGTTACAGCCTTTCAAAAATCACTAAAAAATTTCTAAAATTTTTCTGTTCCTTTAATTTATGGCATGAGTGTATATTCAGCATAAAATTTTTCTAACTTAGTAAGACTATGCTGAGGACGTATAGTTAGAATCTTAAAACTGTCTCAAATAGTATTAGTATCGTTAATAACACAAGTAGCACTATTTCGAATACTTAATTTTAAAGACTGATGTTTATACATAAACAAATTCAGTGCCTCACGATACGAAGTTAGCTTATTGTTATTCATTTCATTTATTTCAAATCCAATTAAATAATTGAAAGTTTTATTACCAATTTTTTCACTCATTTTAAGGCCATTCTCTAAGGGTGCCCCCCACTTTTTGTAAAAAAAAGTGACGCTACCTGGCGGCGAGCAGCCGAACTAAAAAAATTCCTAGCGCAAAAAAATTTCTAAATTAAATTAAAATTATTAAAAAAAATAAAACATATAAATTTATAATTTTCAAATAAATAAAAAAATACTGATTTTATTTTAAAATCATAATCTATGATAAAAATGTCCTGAAACGTGAAATTAAGAAATTAAATTTTTAATGACCTTGAACTGTCAATCTTGTATTTATTTTACAAAGGATATTACAAATTAGTGAAAAAATTTACCAAAAAAACGGCAACGTACTCGTAATTTTAAAGATATGTAGAATATTTAAAAAATAACTCACAGTAATTATAAATTAACTGCTAAGCGTAATATCTTGAATAAATTTCAGCATGAAATTCATCATCTAGTAATATTTTATTTTGACAGATGTAAACAACAGGTCTGTACTCTATTTCGGGCGCATGAAAGGCGCTTGAATATAGTCGCGGGAAAAATTAAATTTGAAGCAATATTTATTTTTTTCAGAAATAATATATAGAAAAATGTATGCCTGCTTATGAAGTATATATATATATATATATATATATATATATATATATATATATATATATATATACATATATATTGTAACGAATGTCAAACTAATGTTTTGAAATATTTGAATAACTAGAAAACAAATGCCTTATTCTCTTGTTTTTTATAGATACGCGACTAGAGTCCGTCATATATTGTTAGCATAACAGCATACATCTGTATATCAATAAACTATGTCTCTCTTGCCTTTCTTTCACTGCTGTTGATTGTGGTGTTATTATTTCTAATAAAAGTGTGTTATTATTGAAGTGTATAAATGATATTAATTTAAGATACCAGTCGCTAAAATTTGAACTTACAAATATAAAATTAAAATAAAAATATCTGTCAAAATATCGTGACGTGACGGCAAAGGCAAAGATTAAAAAGAAAACGATCGTGATTCTTTTGATGTTACGAAACACGCAAATAATAATAAATTAAAAAATTAATTCGGTGATGAATTAAATAAGTTTTATGAATATTAAAGTGTGTGTAGTAACATAAGTAAATCCGGCAATGAATTAAAAAAAAAAAAGTTCTGTGGATATGTGTTATAGTGTTAAAATTCGCGTCGTAATATAAATAAATACGGTGATGAATCAATTAAGTTTTATGAATATGTTTTATAATATAGATTTCAAGTGCGAATAATAATTCAAATGAATTCAGTAATTCATTAAGTTTTGTGGCAATATTTCCTTAATCGGTGTCTAAGTGCGTATTTGAATTTACTTGTGTGATATACTACATATAAAAAAAAAAAAAAAAAAAAAAAAAGTTCGTGATTAATTAATTTGTGTTGTAAAAATATTACTATTAATTCGTGTTAAAGTGCGAGTCCGAGTAATTACGTTTGTGATAAAAATATAAAATAAAAGTGATCAAAACATCAAACGACAGATGATCTTATTTTTTTTTTAAACATGAAGAAACAGTAGATAAGGAAAAAATTTTTTAGAATTTATTGTGGATTTCAAATTGAACTTGTGGAAAATCAAAATTTGGAAAGGATAAGTTTGGTGATGTATCGTTGTTAAATAATTACAATAGTTAGGTAAAATTAAAATAAAAAAAAGTATTATTTGAAAAAGTACAAATTAACTAAAAAAATCGTGATATCTAACCGCTCTTTTGGTTTGTAATCGATTAACATGATTAATAAACCGGGTATATTTAATGATTTTGTATTGTGGAACGATAGATAAAAGATTTTGTATAGGTAATCATTTTTGAAAATTTTCTTATTCTTTTATTTGGGCTATGTAATGCTTCAGTAATTTTATTGAGTAAATGAATATAGTTTCATACGGATAAATAGGAAAATTTTGTAAAGCTGCCGAGATTACTATCATAAATGAAAATTTATTTAAAAAAAAAAAAAAAAAGAGTCAATATTAACGAAAATAATGAATAAATGGGAAGTCCGGCTGGGGCCCTGAACGATCTCAGTGTAGACGTTATAAAGGGTTCCCGGGATTCTGTAGTCACTTAGTAAGACTAAGATATCTCTTCCAAACTGATAGAATTGAAAGATTTGTATGGACGACTTACTAAAGACTGGTATAGTCCGTAAGAGAAGTCTGGCAGTGGAACCTAAATGGCCACACTGTAGACGTCGTTGGAGAGTTACCGAGATACTGAAAGAATTCAATTATATTTTGCAGTTTTAAAAGTGATGTATTCTTTCAATCTCATATAGCACAAGTAAACTTAGTAGTCACTGTCGGTAGCGTAGCCTAGTCGTTAATTCGTCGGTCTTTCGTTCGTTAGGTCCCGGGTCGAATCCCACTAAAGCGTGCGCAGTTAGTTGATAATTATAGCGTTTTTTCTCGAATTAAAAAATTTCTACTAGATTAGAAATTAAATTAATCTCATATCTGGTAATTCCCGCATAACCATAGTGATTATAAAAAAAAAAAAAAAAAAAAAAAAAAAAGTGAGCCTCACAGATATAAGGTCACAATAGAAGTGAAACTTTTTTAATAATTAAGTCGGTCTAAATAAATAAATAAATTAATATAAATATATATATAATATTGGCCATTAGGTCTTGTCGGATAGTATAGCATTGGGAAAAAAAAAATCTCTAAAAATAAAACTATGTACACTGTAAAAAATAAGGTACTGACATCAAACTCCCTGGGAGTTTGACGAATTTCCTCTTCAGTGAAACCAAATTCGTTTGAACCAACAAAAACTAGTTTTTCTCAAGAAAATAATTTTTATTGAATTAAAATCTCTACTCGATTATGAGAAATTGCTTGAGCGTTCATGTTAAAGTTTTTAAGTTTGACCGTAATTAAACTAACATTTGATTGAATAGTAAGATATATTTTAATTAAAGTTTCGAGGTACTTGATTTAAAAATAAAAACTTGTTGAAGCAAACTTTTCAATTTTTAGAAATTTAACTGAAACTCTTGAAACGTTTGGTTTGACAACTTTACATATTTCAATGAAACAAAAGTAGTTTCCTATAATACCGAACGTGTCGTGTCAACCAACTAGTTTCTTGGAGACAGAATCCGATGAGGTTAAAGGAATAATTTTACGCACTCACATTAAGACTGAAAAATACTCGACAAGAATATAAATGTGTTCGTTACAAAATATCGAACTATATTTGAATGGAAGTCTTTATATTATTGATTCAAAAAAAAAATTTATTTATAAAAAGAGCCACATATTTATCTCGTTTAGATCAATCTATAAGCAATTGACTGTATATATCCATTCAATATGAAAACAAAGTACTAGAAGCACAACTAAACTAAAACTTTTCTACTGGTTCCGTAGCGTAGCGGTAAAACGTCCGACTTTCGTGCGTAAGGTGCTGGGTTCGAATCCTCCGGATGGCGATATTTAAAATTATTTAATTTTTCACTAAAAACTGTGAGTATGTTAGGATGATTTATAAAGTATAATTGATGTAATATAATAATATAATGTAATTGTCTTAATACTTAATAAAAAAAAAATAATAATAAAAATAAAATATCAAACATAAATAAATACATATGAAAAAAAAAAAAATTTTTTTTAATGAATTATTAATGAGATAATTAAAGGCAATATTCATTTGATTCAGATTACTCTTTTTTTGGATGAATCCAATACAGCAATTTGAAATAATTCGATTTTTTATTGAATCAATTGCAAAGAGAGTTTCTACGGACCTGAAAAAATATTACTTTCAACACTACAATTCATTTGCTTTAATAAAATTTTGACTTAACTTAAAATTCATATCTTCAATCACCGTACAATTTACTTTGAGTGAAATTTTTAACTTATGCATATAAAACAAAAATCATTATTATAACAGCATAAATGACTTGAACTAATTTCTATTTTTTTAACTGAAAAAAGTTATTGAGTTATATCAAATATCATAGAGTTAGTTCAAACGACTCGGTAACTTTCTTTAAGAAACTCTTAGTTGGTGCAAAATATACTGTCAAACGTAGAGGGCGGTAGACTCAATCGCTTGACGCGCTTGGCTGTATCCACACGCACGGAGTAATTGAGCCAAACGAATCTGGTTTGATGTCAGGAATCTTTTTTTACAGTGTATAACTACACTGTACGGATAGTATAGCATTGGGAAAAAAGAAATCTCTGAAAATAAAACTATGTATAATTAGTTTCCTACTAAATGTAAAAATTTAAAAAACAATAAATTGTAAGAAGAAAATTCAATATTTAAAAATATGTTTATGTTAATTAAATGTAAAATTATAAATATGAATTGTAAAATGACGGAATAAAAAAAAGCCCCAATAAAAAAAAACTCTAGATTTGTAAACCACTAAAAAAAAACATGGTCATTATCTAGAAATTTGTAAATAATTTCTGTGTGTACTTGAAAATATCTATAATCGAAAGGAATTAAATTAAAAAGTTAATAAAAAGTAATTACTATAAATAAAGATATATCTCCATAAAAATTACTGTATAAAATTTAATTTCAAAGAATAAAAACATAAGTAATTTTGAAAAACTGTAATTATAAAAGTATAAAATCATTTAAATATATTAAAAATATTTTCTTTAATTGAATAAAAGAATAAATGAAAGTATGTAATTTTAAAGAAAACAAAAAAAATTACTATGAAAAAAAAAATTCTAAAAACAAACATTTGCATAACTAAACATGGATATAAAAAAATTATGTCGAATGAACATCTCTATAAATAAAATATCTATAAAAACATCTCTATAAAATATGATATCTGTAATCAAATTTAATTTGATATTATAGTTTATAGAGATGTTCAAAAACAATTAATTTTTTAAAGATATTTTGTTTATCGAGATGTTCATTTTTACTTAATTTTCTGATATACATGTTTAGTCATGCGAATGTTTCTTTTTAGAATTTGTTTTTTTATAGTAATTTTCTTTTAGTTCTCTTTGAAATTGCATACTTTCGTTCATTCATTTATTCAATTAAAAAAAATATTTTTAATATATTTAAATGTTTTATACCTTAATAATTACAGTTATCTTAAATTTTTTATGTTTTTATTTATTGCAATTAAATTTTATACGGTAATTTATATGGAGGTGTGTCTTTATTTATAGAAATTACTTTTTATTAACTATTTATTTTAATTCCTTTCAATTATAGATATTTTCAAGTACACACTAAAATTCTTTACAAATTTTTAAATACTGACCATATTTTTTTTAGTGACTTATTTTACAATACATATTTATAATTTTTACATTCAATTAGTACTAGTTAACGTCCGCGCGCAAGCGCGCGCGTGTCGTTTTTTATATATATTTATTTTAATGTATATTTTCGTGTCATTTGCATATATTTTTTTGCTTTCGACCAATCACGTTACGAATAGTTTGGCTTCACATATTTTTCATGTCTATTATAATATAGGGATACATATATTTTTACATTTAGTAGAAAACTAGTTACACATATTTTGATTTTCAGAGATTTTTTTTTCCGAGTCTATACTACCCGACAAGATCTAATGGCCAATATTGTATATATATATTTATATTAGGGTGTGTCATTTTGGAGCAACATTTTTTTTTTTAAGTGCATGTGGAGAAAATCATAGTTCAACTCAAAAAAAAAAAATTTTCGCGCAAGAAAAAAAATTCTGTGTCGATCACAGACCTAGCTCTTGTTGAAGAATTAACAATACTGTAAGCTAAAAAAAAAAAAAATTTCCCGTGTTATTTAAATGGGAAAATCGAATTTTTCAATGAGCTAGGTCTGTAATCGACATAGAATTTTTTTTCTTGCGCAAAAATTTTTTTTTTGTGTTGAACTATGATTTTCTCCACATGCACTTAAAAAAAAAAAATGTTGCTCTGAAACGACACACCCTAATATATATATATATATATATATATATATATATATATATATATATATATATATATATATATATATATATATATATATATATATATATATATGTAAATATTTATTTATTTATTTATTTATTGACTTATGTATTTAAATCTATAGGAATATATTTCCCTTCTCATACAGAGAAATATCCTAAATTTTCTTATAATAACTCACATTAGTAGCAGACGAACTGGCAGATCCAATCTTATAAATCCACATACTTTAAACGTGAAATAGATTTCTAGCGAATTTTTATTTGAATACTTATACGAATACTTGTAGAAATTTATCATTAATATTTATTTGAATGGCACACAGATTTACCGATTGAAACTCATAAATATTGGAGGGAACGTGCGCTTCTTGTTGTTTGGAAATTTGAATATAAATGCTGATACAGAGAAATTTCCTAAATTTTCTTATAATAGCTCACATCAGTAGCAGACGAACTGGCAAATCCAATCTTATAAATTCACATACTTTAAACGTGAAATAGATTTCTCGCGAATTTCCATCTAAATACTCATACAAATACTTTCAGAAGCTGAAAAATACTTATTTCTATAATTAATAAATTGACAAATTCATAAATTAATAAATATATTAACAAATTAAATCTCATAAGCACTTATAGGAATAGACGCAACTTACTTTTTGTAAATTCCTTATAAATACTTATATATAACAGCATTAAAAAAATTGATCACAGAACCGTACAATAGATGCTGATTGAATTAGTTTATTCCTCATAATTGATTATAGATCACGAGACAAGAAACCCAAATTTAATTTAATCTAAGTTTACCCTTATCGAATCTCATGAAAATACTTTGAAAATTTCCTACTTAAATCTTATAAGTTATTATATCTACAGCAAATATAATACTCATATATGTTTTTTAGATCTCATAAGTAATCATAGTTACAAATACTTATCTTCATTTCCCATAAATTCCAAGTATGATGTATGAAAATTCAAAGGAAAAATTCGTTCTGAGGTCATTTCTATAAGAGTGGAAATCTATGAGAAATTATAAAGATTTACAATGACAAATACACATCATTTTCTCATAGCCAATTTTTTTTATTAGAATTTATGAGACCTTTTCCACAGGGATGTGACATATAGATACTATTTACTTACAATTTACTGTGATATTGTGGATGATCGTTTTTGAAAAAAGTATTGAATAAAATAAAAAATAAAAATAATAAGCTTGATGTTAGAATAATATTTATCAAAGTACGCATGCAAAGAATGTATAGAATATGCAAGGCAATTATGTGTACTGACTGTGTATAGAGTAATATTATGGTATATTATGGTTGTATAGGTTAGACATATAAATGTTTAGCTTATTATTTTCATTTTTCATTTTATTGAATACTATTTTCGAAAACGATCATCCACAATATCACAGTAACTTGTAAGTAAATAGTATCTAAGTGTCATAATACATAGATATATCAAATCTTAGCACTATTCACTAAGGACATCTATGGCTAGACTAATTAAATACATTGCACGTCAAATTTAAAATTCAAATTATATAGGTTAGACATATAAATGTTAGCAATAAAGCAATAATAAATTGCGAAACGTTGCAAATGATAATTCGTTAATTTACGCCAGTTTTTGTTCCTATATTCTCTGATATTAATTCGCTAAGATTATTGTTAGAAAAGTATTATCTAAAACGGTGTAAGACGTGACTTGATATTTTATTCATCAATAATAAGGTATGAACTAATTATTATAATTATTAATAATGAATTGAGTTCAAGTCAAAGTCTTGAGGTATTATGTTACTCTTTTAACTTAAGGAAAGATTTAAGATCTGAGAGATTCATGAGAATATTGTTACAGTTAGAGTCACGTTCACGATTTATTGTTAATATTATTTTTATAAATAATGATAAAAAATTTGTTTAGCTATTAAATTAATTGTTGTATAATTAAAATCCGTATGAGACCCATGTACGTTAATTTTACTAATTTGTTAAAGAAAATGTTCTAGAGTATCGAATTCATTATTGTTCTAGTTTACCGAATGTTATTTGATTATCGTTTATCTCTGATGAATTAATTAATTTATTTATAATGTATCGATACTGAAACGTAGGGGATCACGTTTTCCTACACTTGCGGTGGTATCGTGTAGTTTCGTGGGTCTCGCCTCGGCTCGCTTCAAATCTGAGACTCGTCTTATGCTAATTTTACCCGAACTAGGCTTATAAAATTAACTAATACTAGTACTTAGCCTAATTTCAGTGTTCGGTGTCGATATCCTTGATGTTGGTGGATTGGCGATTGGTAGGTCCTTGGAAATCGCCTCCTTGGACCTTGATATTGCTCAGGAACGCTGCTCTGCTTACTCTTAATTGTAAGGAGTGGAACTGGATCAAAGGAATTCACTCAACTCTGGTTTCAGTTTCTTAGTCTCTGATAATTATATTTTATTGAATACTTATCAGAAATGCCACACACACACGCACTGTTACAATATCTGGTGTAATACACAATTAACTGTGTAATATTACTGTTACTGTGACTAACTGCACAGGGCTTTGTTACCCAAAAGGCTACCGGACAAAGCGATAAAAAGCAACCAGCAACAAAAGGCCAAAGGCAATTAAAAAGCGCCTGGGTGTCGGATGCACGTGCTTATATAGGCGGCAACGCCATATTTAAACACGTGACAACCACCACCTTAGGTTATACGGCGGCGCACGATTCCCACATCGTAACACCACCCCCCTTAACTTTAACCTGGGTGAGTTTAAATCACATGAATAACGACCGGTTGAAGTTGAAACTAACCGCGCCGACAGTAACAATATTATTACACGATACACTCATTCATTCATACCGTGGCTTAAATCTGGTGATACTGCTGTACAAATAATTAGCTAGCATTCCAGTATATCAAAAATAAATATTGTTATATAAAAAAACATTACATATCTTTTGTCACTTGACATCTCATGTCTATTTTAGACTACTCTATCAAATACTGATTGGTTCAGTTCTGGACTTATTAATGTCCTTATACTCTACTCTACTTCTTACAGGTACACTTTCTGGTAGCAGCAAAGCACAAAATAAAACAAAAAATAATAATCACTCACTAATACAGTCTTGTATAAGTACCAAAAATGAAAAACGTAAATATTAAGAACTGACCAATTTTTTTTTTTATTATTATGTCTTTAGACCAAAAATCAAAAAATAATAAACTGAAATTTACCCAATTATATGGTTCCATGCGTCTAAATCGAGAATATTGAATTTATGCACCATAGAACAAAAATAAAACAATAATTTTGACCAAAAATAAAAATAAACAAAAAAAACGGTTTATAATTTAAATTACTATTGTCATGTGTCACACTGGTTTTCTTGAGCAATCTTGGTCCATCTCTGGTTGAGCTGTGCATAAACTCTGGTCATAGTCGAGATATTTAAGGAGGCAGTATCATATATGCTCCCCGAGCTGCCTTCGTTACTTTACTCCTTTGTCTGCAATCTTGGCAGGAGTCATTTTCAAACGGGTATTGCGTTGAGCATCGACGGCAATACCCTCTCATTGCTTGGTACCCTTCGGTACGCTATCTCTAGTATGGACAATCGTTGTTAGTATGCCCCAGTCGTCTGCAGTTGGTGCAGTAACAGTCCCCTTGAAGTTCATTCGGGCACTTATCAAAAGAATGCCCTGTCCTTTTACATGTCAAACATTCTGGTTCAGGGACTGGTGCCAATCTGGTTTCAACGGTTTGAGTGGCTACCGTACGTGTCATCTTTGGAGTCAGGCTCGCTGCTATTTTCTTAACTGCTGCTTGCCACTCAGCCTTTGACAAAATGCTACTTAATTTAGTATCAACTTGATGTGCGTGTTGACCCACTGCAACTTGGATAGTGATAGGGATCTCGGGCACTGATGTCATTGGTAGCTGCATGTGTGCTTCCACTGGTTTTTCTGGGACGACTAATACTGAGTCCCGCTCGGTGTATAGCAATACCTTGCTTAATCGTCTATGGAGTCCTGATAGTAGGGTGATACTCGTAGTAACTGGTATATCGAACCCCAGATATCCCGCTGATGTGGCGAAAGCTGGATGCTTCCAGTATGACTGCTTATCGCCGACATTCCCATGATACCTCTGGTACTTCAGCAACTGGTGGGCTTCTTGGTGTTCCGATGCAATTCTGGTTGTTGACCCTAAGAATTGACTTAGGTCCATTCTGCAAGAATACCGTCATTAGACTAAGCACAGTACTAGTATTCGCGTTTTACAATATTTAATTCGAGTTTCCTGAACCTACGACTCATTGTTCGACTTTATTTTGGTGTCTGTTAGACCTACGCGGTATTTTAAGGTCGCTAATACTAAACATCCCTATTAATACATTATTTTTGTCACAAATATTTACTAGACTATTTGAATAAAAACTATGTACATAGAATGGCCCTTTTCTGGGTGCCGTAAGCTTACCTGCGAATCCATCAGCCTTTTTACTCAACTGTTTATTCCTAATAAATACCTCTGCGCCAATATTCAAGTCAATATTAGGTTCTGGTACCAACTCGTCTTGTCTATTCTGGGCTTTTATCATAAAAGACTCGACGTAATGTCTCAACTCATCAATTAGCGCCAAGACCGTGCTACGGTGGTTCTGGTCTTGAAGCTCTGATAAAACTTTTCCTCCTTGATAGAGATCTAGATACCTCGGGTCACGGCCGAAATTTAAATATGCTGGACTGACGGTCAGCGAGCTGTGAACAGATGTATTATAAGCATAAACAAGTTCTGGGAGATTCTGGTGCCATTTGGAATGTTTATCTGTAAGAAAAGTTCTAATTAATGATTTCAAATTTCTGTTTATTCTTTCCACAGGGTGGAATTTCCAAGGTGGAATTTCCAGGGTGGAATTCTTTCCAAGACCAAATAACCGCTAAGCATTCTTTCTCCGTCGTTGTATAATTTTTCTCATGCTTGTTTAACGATCTACTGATCGCCGTGAGATGGTACTCTCGATCTGGTCCTTTCTGGGTGAGTACTGGTCCAATACCTGTGTCACATGCGTCAGTATAAAGTATAAATGGTAAGTTGTAATCTAGTACCGTTAATGCTGGAGCGTTGATGAGCATTTCCTTGATCTGATTAAATGCTTGAATCTGGTCTGGACCTCAAGTTCATGTAGCTTTCTCACTGACCAACGATGTGAGTGGCCCTTGAATCTTTGCGACCATCTTCATATGTCTCCTGTACCAATTTACCATCCCTAAGAAACGTCGCAACTGTTTCTGCGGATTGGTTCTGGATATTCTTTGATTGCGCGCAGCTTTTCTGGGTCCGGATGCAGTTCATTCCCCTTGATGACAAACCCTAAATATTTCATTTCTGCAACACAAAATCGACATTTCTCTCGTTTAATTAATAACCCTACCTCTCTGAATACCTTAAACAGTATTTTGAGGACTTGTAGGTGAATCTCAAACGTCGGTGTTGCTACCACCCAATCATCCATATATGGATGGACATAATTAATCCAGTGGGCTGGTAATTCTAGCTGGCGTAATGCTAATTTCATTGTCTGGATAATCAGATCCATTTTTCTCTGGAACGTTCCTGGTGCTGTTGATAGTCCAAACGGCATCCGTACAAACTCAAACGATCCCATTCCTTCTACGGCAGAAGCTGTGAATTGTCGGTGTTCTGGTTTAATTTGGATCTGATAATAGGCGTTTGTGCAATCGATCACGCTTCTGTATGCGCCTTTTCTGATAACTTCTAGTGATGTGTCAATGCGCCTCATGGGGTAGTTGACCATCTTCATGACCTTGTTAAGCGGTCTATAATCGATGCACATCCTCCATGTTTTGATATCGTCCGCGTCTTGTCCTGGTAACAATTTTTTCTTTACCATAACTGGTTGGAAACTCCACTCGCTGGTACTTGGCTGAATAGTTTTCTGGTCCAGCAATTGCTCTATAATTTTGTGTAGCGCCTCCGTTACCTTGGGTGATCTTCTGTATGGTTTGACGCGTATCGGTGTATAATTGACTAACTCAATCTCGTATTCAATTCCTTTTAATGTGCCAAGGTCAGCTTAATCCATCAAATTAAACTCAGCGTCTAGAAATCTAGTTAATTCGTCTGTCTCGTTCTCATTTAACTGGATAGTACATAACTGATTACTTGGTTCAACTGGTTCACATTTCCTCTGCTTCTGGTCATGTTTCCATGTCCATGTCATGTTATCAGCATGTAAATGTATACCATGGTCCGTCAGAAACCTCATCCCAAATATTATGTCATCAGGCATCTGATCAAATACTTCGAACCACGTATTTATTTCCACTTCATCAATTTCAAATGCGACGAATACCCTGTACAAGCTTTGTATGGCTGAATTATCTGCTAAAATAAACGAGCTTTTAATTGAGTCATATTTTATTTTAATAATATTATCCGGGATTTTATCTGCAATTAACTGTGTCATAAAGTTACGGTTGGCACCTGAGTCGAACAACGCCGTACATCTGATATTATTTATGTCTACTGAACGAGTAAAATATTTACTTACAGCAATAGTTGTATGCTGGTGCAATGTTGCTCCAGGTGGTATTATAATTGTGTTCACTCTTTCTAATCTCTCTACCGGTGCTTGTCTTTTGTTGATTGTTTTGTTTACGTGCTCTGGCGATGGCTCGTAGTAATCATTCCCGCAGCTCATTGCGATACACTTACCCGTATTATCACAGCTATTACTTATACAATTACCCATTTTGTTAATATTATTAATACAGTTCTTAAATTCAAGTTTTTCCGGTTTAATTTCCTCAGTGCTCAGTTCTGGTTTAGTTGTTGTCGCGTTGTCGTCTGATATGCTATCTGTGTTATATTCATAGCTAACGCTTGCCTCTTCCCCCACCTCTGAGCATTGAGCTACGGGGTTATTCATATCGAGTAACAGCCCCCGTGTCTGTCCTCGTCCATCTAGTTTTTTCCACATTTACATTTCGTCACCGTCTCTCCAACTTTCAAGCATCGTACACAAACATCTACTCTTTCTTCTTTACAATCTCTAGTTTTGTGTTCACCCTTATTTCCGCAGTTCAAGCAGGTGTAGGTGCCACCCACTGATCTTGACGATGATCTTGATGTATCTGAGTCTGATTTTCTGCTACGATCATTTGACTTTGACCTATCTCTGTAATTGTGTTTATCATTCTTATTAAATACGACATTTAATTTCTTGTCGTTTTTATTGTCAGCTGTTTTATTTTGCTTGACTGATTTTCTCTTAATTTTTTTCTGATACTTTATTATTTTTTTCTGTATCCTTCTTATTCTTTCGTCTTCCGATTCTGAGTCGGAATCTGTCTCTGTTCCTGCTACTGAATCTTTTGTTGCAGCCTACGTATCGTTGATCTTCTGTTTTCTCTTGATCTTCTCACATCCGCGACTCTATTTTCTGCTTCTGCTAGTGCCTCTGTTAATTTTTTATATGATGTTATCGGCATTAATATATGCAGTTCCCTTTGGATTTCTGCATCCAACTTTGGTATTATTATTTCTAACTGCTTTTTCATCTCCATGGGGCTTCGAAGCTCATCAAACTTTGATCTCATTTTTTTTATAAATTGCTGTGTCCTCGTTCTTTTTCTGGTATGTTGAGAATATTTCCTGTAGTACATCTGCGTCTTTTATTGCTTTACAGAACGTTGTTCTAAATCCTTTTTCTACATCATTCCAGCTTTCCCATTGATCAATATTTTGTTTGATCCATTCTTGTTCTGTATTTAATGCCATTTTGAATAACTCTACCCTGTCATTAAAGTCAAGTGCTTGTTCTTGGCATACTTCTGTTAATGTCTGGATCCATTGTTTAGGTTGGCTGTCTTTCGTGTATTTTAGTCCTTTAATTCTAATTAATGTTTCCATTAAATGAATTTTGTCAGCTGTTCTTCTAATCAATTCTTCTCTGTAGCTAGTTGTCAGGTTTGGCCTACTGACAAACGTCGGTTGGTAATAGTTTGGATACTGTTGACTTTGATTGTACATATGATTTTCCGGTATGTATGGTGCTTGCATATATTGAGCTGATGGTCTTCCTGTGTTTCTCTGGTGTTCATATTGAGGCACGTTTGCGTGCGTTCGTGACTTCTTGTCCGACTGCTTCTGTTGTACCCGCGTTGAGTTTTGTATTCTGTCCAAGTCTACTGTCTCGTCAAATAATTGCATCCCTCTGGTGATATAATTTACTATCTCATTTTCCCAGTTTCCTTCCATCTCTTCTCCTATAGCCAATTTAGTCTTTAGAGATTCTATCTGGTCTTCATCTGTTATATGAGGTATAGACTCGACTAACTCGATGCGTTTCTGTAAGTTTTTTTCTTTTCTCACCATCTCCCTTGACCATTGAACAAATCTTGCAGTAGTTATACACCATCTCTGCAGCTTGTTGTTCATCTCTTTATTCTTTTCCATGTTCTCCAAGAATATTGCTCTTTTATATTCATCCACTATCCATATTTTTTCTTCCTTTGTGAGAAATGTTTCGTCACCTTTCATTTGTTTCTCGTATTGGTTGGGACACTGGTGTACTATCACATCTATTTCGTCATCAGCGTTTTGCTCGAAATCGAATTTTTCTGCCGGTTTCCAGTCTTTTTGATCTTTATCGTCTCTTTTTAATTTCAGTCGATTTTTCAAGATCCTATCTTCTGTAATTACTGGTACAGATTTTCTTCCCGATCTTATTTCTGTTGTCGATCTTGAACTTTCATTCTCTTGTCTCTTGCTTTTAGCCAACTCTTCTTTTAATTTGGCCATCGACTCATTTAATTCTTGCACGCGTCGTTGTAGATTTCCTACTTGCTTTCTGGTTTTAACCATCTTAATTGTTTTGATACCCGTAGGGAAAGTATAAACAGAAAATGAAATGACCCGAAAAAAAAAATCAAAAATAAAAATAACGACAATGAAAAAATATGAAATATAGAATTGCTGTATATTTCCTGGTAACCAAAATCTCCGTTGTTACTGCTTTATACACCTGTTGACTTACAATAAATTTCTATTAGTATTCACGGTCACGTCTCGGTATGAATTTATTAACCCAAAAATATAGACTTTACTATTTTACTTTTACCAAAAATTTTTAATACTATTTTTCTATTTAATTTATTTTAAAAACAAAAATTCTAATTTAAATTTTATTATTTTTTTCTTTTTATTTTACTAAAAACAATTTTAAATTCAATACCTGCTTTTTTTCTGCACGTGGATAACCTTGTAATAAAATTTTATATCTGTATATATTTTATATATCTCTGCTTTTAAGCTTTATTAGCTTGTATTCGAATTTGTATCTCGTGCTTTAGTTTTATTTTATTAAAAAAAACGTTTATATTAAAATATATTTACTTTAGACTTTTAATTTTATATAAATTCGTGATGCGTAATAAATTTTATTGTAAATAACTATACTTGTGTCTCTCTTTTTCGTTTAATTAGTTTACTGCCCTATAGGTGGCGGTAATTTATTTACTGATAATTTATCCTGGTAATTTCTGTGTTACCGACGGTAAGGCTGATGAATTCCTAGGCAGACTTCTGTAACAAACAATTTAAATTTTAAACTTTTTGCCGCCTTTGCGGATTATCGCCTATTCTGTTCTAATATCTTATTCTCATATATAATAATAATAATTCTAACGCGACAATGAGTCTTCCTGGCTGTTCGGGTATTTGTCGTATTTCTTTTCGTTTTATCCTCTGTTACTAAGCCGATTATTATTATTATTTTCTTTTCTTTACTTTTAACTTAAGTTTTTTTCTCTAAAACCTCTGTTACTAAGCAAGCTATTATTATTATTTCTTTCTGTTTATGGATTTATAATCCTTACTGCTTTTATTTTCTCACAAAGATTTTACTCTAGAACTTTCTGGTATTTTTACTTAAGTTTTTAATCTGTTACTTCCGGTTTTACAATAATCTCTTTATCGATTATTCTATCGATTTTTTGTTACTGTAATTTTATAAATTTTAAATCAAATATACTTAATTACTAATTATACATATAATTATTCCTTATGACTAATTTTACAAAATTATTTATATAAACTTGATTACTAACTTTTTTTCTCTCTGGTATTTCTTTTAATTCTTTTACCAAAAGAATGTGCACGTTATAATTTATTATTATAAATTTTTACTTTTATCATTCCCGGGCAAAAAGAAACCCTTAGAAAAATCAATCCCAGGTAATTTTTCTTCTATAATTTCTAATTTTAGAGATTTTTAACACAAAAATAAATGAAAATTTATTTTTTTTCAAAAAACTAATCAAAAAAATGCAAATAGAATAATAAAATAATAATTTGAACAAAAAATATTATTTTTACGCTTTGAATAAAAACGTTGAGTGCGCGTTTCCTTTCTGATAAAACGCGAAAAAAGTCAAGGCTTTAGGAATTTTTCCGGGAACAATTTTACTGTAATTGAACCTGCTTGATAAATGATAATTTCTATCCGATCTTTTATTTCGCAGACTTTGACTCGAAATTTTCTGGTTTTACGTCTGATAAGTTTTTCTAGTTACAAAGTGACTAACATAAGTTTATGTAATTAGAAAGATGAAAATTTTTAGGCTTAATTAATTAATTAACTAATTAAAACCCGTTGGGCGCCATTGAAACGTAGGGGATCACGTTTTCCTATACTTGCGGTGGTATCGTGTAGTTTCGTGGGTCTCGCCTCGGCTCGCTTCAAATCTGAGACTGGTCTTATGCTGATTTTACCCGAACTAGCCTTATAAAATTAACTAATACTAGTACTTAGCCTAATTTCAGTGTTCGGTGTCGATATCCTTAATGTTGGTGGATTGGCGATTGGTTGGTCCTTGGAAATCGCCTCCTTGGACCTTGATATTGCTCAGGAACGCTGCTCTGCTTACTCTTAATTGTAAGGAGTGGAACTGGATCAAAGGAATTCACTCAACTCTGGTTTCAGTTTCTTAGTCTCTGATAATTATATTTTATTGAATAATTATCAGAAATGCCACACACACACGCACTGTTACAATATCTGGTGTAATACACAACTAACTGTGTGATATTACTGTTACTGTGACTAACTGCACAGGGCTTTGTTACCCAAAAGGCTACCGGACAAAGCGATAAAAAGCAACCAGCAACAAAAGGCCAAAGGCAACTAAAAAGCGCCTGGGTGTCGGATGCACGTGCTTATATAGGCGGCAACGCCATATTTAAACACGTGACAACCACCACCTTAGGTTATACGGCGGCGCACGATTCCCACATCGTAACAATACGCATCATTTAGATGTTAAGTTATCTTCCGTTAAGGTTAATTTATTGTATTTAGTATTATGCCTTGGGAATTTTTGGTATCTTCTTGACTAATAACGACACTCGAATTTTAATTTTAATAAAGTATAATGTTCTCTACTATTTCACACGACCCACGGCGGAGTGTGGTTAGTGTCAAATAGCCGTTATGGCCCTCCGATGGTGAAAATACTGAAAATAAAAGAATACAACACAAAAGATTACCGTTTGGAAATGCTCAAAATCTCCACTGGGCACGCAGCTCTGCTCAGGCTGGGTTAGAAATCCTTGTTGGGCGCCAGTTCGTGTGCCCCACGAACAAATTCAAATCCACAATAAATTAAAATGAAAATAAAGTAAATGAAATGATCAGGGAGCAGTTTCAGGTTAGGAAAAGGATTAGCAAGAACGAGATAGCTATAAACTCAACAAATAAAGTTAAATAAATGCCGGGTTGGTGACCATGTGTTTTCTCAGTTATATTTAAATAATACAATTAAATATTATATAAAATTAATAAGGTGTACTCGCAAAACAATGTTCGCCAATTGTTTATAATATTTTAACTAATTACAAATAATAAATACTTGTTCTTAATAGCACCATAGCCCCAAATAAAATTAATTGTTTGTAAATACATATACGCGTAATGCCGCTCGCTCGCAAGAAAACAATAACAAATCGTAAATAATACGTATAAATCACAAAATAATAATCGTTAATAAATAATATTTGTAACTAAATAATAAACGCAAATAATAACTATTAACCATAGATAATTGTATGCGTAATATTTCTGACGCAATAATAATGATAATAACTCGTAATTCATAACAAATACTAATCAAGAATTAATCATAATCAATTAAATATGTAACGCATATCATAATCAGGACCAAGACATAATACATAAAATCATAAGTAATTATCGAAACATAGTTAGATAGTTATCGTATATACTTCGATACCAATCAACTAAAATAATCATAAGCATATAAATAAAATGCATAATTATTTTCCCAGCACTCTAAAAATCCAATTACATACTCAAATTAATCAGTAAATCCTTCTGATTTAAACACAATTTAGACCTAAGAAATACATTATATAATTTTAATGCAGTAATTAAAATAAAATCTTACATGTAAACAAACAATAATATAAAGGATGAGACGGGCGAGCAGCGTGTGCTGCCCTCTGTTGCTCACCGACCTGATGCGAGACTGCCGCGATATTCGAATATCGTGACAAAAGTTTCACTTATTTATTGAGAAATAACACAGAAAACTTCACTTTAAATGCATGAAAAATAATATTATAGTAAATTGATTTGAATGTCTTACAACTATGATAATAATATTACTGATTATAGAAACTAAGGAATAATACTTCTATTCTGATTAAATCAAAGTTATTCTTAATTAATAATTCTGCAATTTATTATTATTCTTTCGGTTCTTCTTTCTAACTAACTACCGACAGTCAGCGATTGCAGGTGATGCTACAACTGATATTATTACGCTCTGAGAGAAGTTAAACAATAAGTAGTCATGCGGCCGATAGTGAGCGTGAGAACATCAGTGTCAGCACTTTTGGAAGTGACCGTGAAAATAATGTACAGAGGCATAACATTAGATTCAATATTTTGTTATAGAATAAAATTATTCGTATGTTGCTACAGTATTTTGCTTATTGTTGAATAAAGATTTTTGATTACTCCCTTTCTCCATAAGCCTACACACTGAGCGACACCATGGCATACCATGACTCTGTTTTTAGTTTTCCAGTCTCTGTTCTTGTTTTTGCCAATAAGTTCTGAGCATTTTAGTTTTAGTTTGAGTTCTTAGTTTTGCGTCGTTTTCGAAATAATTCCGTAAATAAAAAATTATCTAACTCATGATTTACTGGTTTGGTAATTCCAGTCATAAAAATTACCTGGGGCCCTGTTAGTATTGAGCCTGGAGGCTAAAGGCAGAGAACAAAGTTATAACCAGAAACCTAGTGCATGATTTTAGTGTTATAATGTATATGTGAATGTTTTATAAGCTTGTTAACTTCACGATTTTACCAGTAGCCACCAAAATTCGTGAGTTGAACCCTGGCTTATGCTGGTCTCCACGAAATTTATATCACTAGGACAACACAGTGAGGTTCTCGCAAGAGCAAAATGAGCACTCATTCAATCAGATAATAGATAAAATTATAATAAACCACCTTACGGCTATGTATTCTATATTTTATGCAGCTTGTGTGGGATGATTGAGTTTTATGGATTCAGGCCAAATATAGGCAATGATTAAATATAATGAACACTTTATTATGCCAGATATAATAATATAAATTACTTACAATTACGTGCAGTAACGGCTTTGGTAACAATTGTATCGCTCGTCAGCAACAACAGTTCCAATATCCTTTTTCAAGGTGCATGGCTCAGATTCTTCATGATTTTTCACTTTATTATTTAAACTTCATTCTAAGATACCAGCAATGCAATTAAATAAATATTATAAAAGAAATAAAATTCCAAATAAACTTAAAATACTAGTATGGCTAGTTTATCGCCAAAATTATTTATGTATTCCGTCAGGATTTTATATTATTGATAACTAATAGTACATGCGCGCTTATAAAGATCCAAGATCGAAATGTTCAACCACCGCAGGGTCCTCGGGCTGAGTTTTGGAGCTTCCTCCTCACTTTCCCTTATTGTCGTGCGTTGACGTAATAATTAGTCATGTAACCATAAGGCACTATGACTAGTTTTAGGTTAGTAACGCAACAATAGCAGAGAAACCGCAAGATTGAAAACGACGAAGACAATCTGCATCGTTTCCGTACGTATATACGTAGTGACTACGTCACTACTTGATTTCGGGTAAGCTCGTTAACCATCGATCATCATAAATGACTGAAAATTATTTACCCCATGCAGTATAATTTTTTGGCAACTTACAAGCGACGAGTACAATCGTACAATAGAGAGTTACCCATCCACTAGCTGAATACATCTCATGCAACTAGCATTATCTTTTGTACCGTTACATATTGAAATAAAACTAACTATTTATCATTTTGTTAATATTGTAACGAATGTGAAATTGATGGCTTGAAATATTTGAATAACTAGAAAACAAATGCCTTCTCCTCTTGTTTTATAGATACGTGACTAATGTCAGTCAGTCTTATATTGACAACTAAACAGCAAACATCTGTATTCAATAAACTATATCTCTCTCTTGCTTTCTTTTACTACTGTTAATTGTGGTGTTGTTATTTCTTATATAAGTATGTTCTTATTGTAGTGTATAAGCGATATTAATTAATAAGTTACCAAATATTACAATATAATTAATTGAAGTCAGATAATTTATTTATCGCAGTGATTAAGTTCCTAAAACCATATCCCAGTCACTACATGTATACTTAGAAATTTTTTAGTTGCCGTTAAAAAAAAAATTTTTCATTTGTGTGGGCAAAATAGAGTATCCCTGGTTAGAGTACCCATTTTTCAAAGATTATGTGAAAAAAAAATTTTTGGATATTAAATAAATTTCACTAAAAAAATATTTTTGTAAGTAAATTACATAAAGAAAAATTGTGTTGCATTGAATTATTGAATACAAAGGAACGAAGAAAAATTTTTAATAGTCTTTATCATTGTTCAGTCGCACATTTATAATTTTATATTTTTTAATTTTATATATTTTTATTATATTTTAAAATAATTATTTTTCGTCCAGATAGATTTTAAATTTATTTGTTTAAAATTATAGTCAAAATGCATTTTTTAAAGATACACTTAACTTTTAGTTTACTTAAGTTTTAAGCTGCTTATTTGTTTATTGCAGTCTTAGGCTTAAAAATTATATTGAGTTGTCGTCAAATAGCTGGATTTTCCCAGCCATTAAAATATTATATTTTAGAAAATATTCAAATATTTATACCAAAAGAGATGGGTATTCTCGCTCATCCTCTTATAGTCATAAAGTTTACATTTAGACATATTCATTTGTAATTTCTTTACAATATTCCGGGTTTTTTTGTCGTAGTCTGCATATTATTATAAAATTCAGTAGACGAACTAATATTTTTGGTAAACATTGCCATTAGGCTCCAACCGTGCCGTTACCTTAATTATCTTTAGGTATGCCATTGGACCCAATGACGTCAAACATGGCACCTGGCTTCTCTCGCCACCTACACCTTCCTAAAAACCATCTCCTTTTAATTACTCCTCCCTCTGGCCACCTGATCTACTTGCCATTCGTTGACAAATCATCCTACTTCCTATTTCCCGATTCCCACTACTAAATATTGTAATGACCCACGCCCTGGGTCAAACTATCTTTGAACATTGTAAATTTTTGTAATAGTTGTTACTTTTGAAATATCATAGCGCACAGTCGCATAAAATAAAATACTGATCTACTTAAATCTTGAGTATATTTTTTGGTGCAAAACTTATTACAAGTCTTGCACGTAACAACAATCACTTACGGTAAACCAACCGCGAGTCTACTCAATCAGAAAACAAAAATCATTATTTTTTTTTGACTGCGACTCGATTTTTAAAAAATTTTAACAATAGAAATTCAAAATAATGCTCAATCATACTTACAAAAGTGATTTTGGAGTGTTTAAAAAACATTTGAAAAATAGTATTTTTTTTTTTACAAAATTTTAGAGGTACCCCGTTTTGTCCCTCCTACCCGCCCCGTAGTTATGAAATTACTTTTTGGCGATTTTTTATTACAATATACTGTCGATAAATAACAACAATAAGCCAGTTACTCCAAAATGATGCTCATGATTTGCACTGGTCTAACGCTATCCTTCTTAATTTTACGGAAAAATAGGATGAGCACTCACTTCCATCGGATGGACGAGCTACGCGCAGCTGTAGTATACTAATATTGTCTTACGTGTTTATACCTGCCAACCCAATAGTTCTGATGGGAAAAAGTAGTCAACCTAACGTTTGCATATTATCTAGGCTGCAAGATTTTGATTGGTATATAATTTGTCCATTAAACGGGATGGTACGACTTTAAGAAAAATTTCATTTTGAATTTGAGACTAAAAATAGCTTTGACAGAAATTTTTCAGATAACCCACTCGCGAAGTTTATGTATATTAGGGTGGTCCTTATTCAGGTGATGTTCGAATTTTTTTTCACGATAGTCCTAAATCGGTTCTAAATCTATAAAAAAAAATTCATGCCAAATTTTAGCTCTTAATTTTAATATTAACCTGCCCCCTCCTCGATAGCCAAAGTTTTAAATGGAAATAACACGAGAAAAGATCTGTTAATAATTTAAAATTTTTGTTCATCATAAAATAATAAACAGATTATGTCGACCAATAATAATTCTTATAGAAAATTTAACGCTCTACAAAAAAGGTCTCCTATGATTTTTCACTATCTTGACTGGTTCAAAAGTTATTCGAGGTCAAAATCAAAGTTGTAGTCAATTTTATGGTTTTTTCCATTTTTATCGTCATTTGATAATTCAAAAATGAAAAAAGGGTTATAATTTTTAATCTCGATGGTTTTTTTTTCAGAAAACTTGCAAGGTGATCGTGACCCCAAAATAATAATTACACTAATTTTCTTTTATTCTTGACCTGCCGTATGTTTTAACTGTTTTCTAAATTTGGAGATACATAAAATATTTTTGATAAGTTGTTAAAAGATTTTATTTCAATTGGTAAAAATATTGATAAAATCTAGTTTTAAATTTAAATTTTAGGATTAAAACATTTTAGAAACTGATTATGCTGCCATCTATGAGTTTTTATTTTAACTTTTTACATCAAAATTAATTATAAAATGTCCATAACCTATATTTATTATCTCAACTCTATCAAAATCATATACAAACGTTTACTAATGCTAATGCTTTCTTGTTATTAATTTAATCTTTAAATTTTATCCATTTGATTTCGAAGTGATCAGAAAAATATGGAGCTTTCCCGTTTACGTCAAAACATTTTTTTAATTGGCGATGTTGACGTTCAAATAGTGGGTAATAAATTACCATCGAAATTGCAAGCTTTAAAAGTGTTTTTTTTTTCATACACGTATTTTAAATGCTTCTATCCCCGAGAGTATTGCTGCAGTCATTGATGAAATTATTGTGTTTTGGAAAAAAGCTCGAATTCCTGTTCAAGATGTGCAAAGATGCCGAGATAAGCTGAAAACATTGTACGATGAGTGGCGCAAACTTGTCAAACACAAAAATCGGAGTGACGTGGCTGTAAAAAAACAAAATGAATTTGTATGTTCATTGAAAAAATTATTTGACATTGCACCGTCAAATGTATTCGATGTTATCGATGAAAATTCTAAAGAATTCTTGATTAATCAAAGATCAGATGAACGCATTGGTTTTATTGCAAATATTAAAACGAAATATAATGACGATGATAATGATAATGAATTGAACAAAAAAATCCAGTTTGAAAAACAAAAAAAAAAAGAGTGAAGAAAAAAAAGCATTATTGAGTAAATTATAAGAAACACATAATTAATTTTTAATTCTTTATCAACGTAAAGATTCTTTTCGTCATATTAATATGCTCATTCGTTGTAGACTAAAATGTTGAATTTTTATCTAGCCAAGGAAGTGCTCTATCTGCATCGAGTGGAGAAATATACTTTTCAAGTACTACCAGATTATCAGAATTAAAAAAAAACGAGAGGAAGTTATGATATTCTCAGCGAAAGAGTTGTAGCTACTTTCGATCGGTGTAAAGTTAGTAATAGAGATGATGTATTTATAATAACAGCTATCTGCCAGTCGCTTATTGATGTGAACCTACTAGATGTGGATATCAACTCTTTGATTATCAATCGATCATCCATTCGAAGACATCGACAAACTCTGCGTGCGTCAAAATCAATGGAAATAAAAAAACACTTCCAAGACTTGAAGTTATCATCTATCGTTGTACACTGGGACGGAAAATTATTACCAAATTTGTTGAATACTGAAACTGTTCATCGATTACCAGTAATAATCACTTCGGAGGACAAAGAAATTATGTTAGGTGTACCAACGAGTGAAGATGGGACTGGAATGGCACAAGCTACTATTGTTTACGAAACATTACTTGATTGGGGATTTGACACATCTGTTAAAGCGATATGCTGTAATACCACTCCTTCAAATTTAGGCATTCGAAATGGTGCTGCTGCATTGTTGGAGAAACTGTTAGAGAGGGATTTATTATATCTTCTGTGTAGGCATCACATTTTCAAAATTGTCCTAAGATATGTATTCGAAGCTGTTTTTCCGAATACTGTTGGCCCTAATGTTTCACTCTTTATTCGATTTCAAAAGCAATGGGAAGCTTTAAATAAATTAAATTACAAGACAGGATTAGATGATCCGAAAAATGAGAACGTGTTAACAATAGAAAAAGTCGGGTCTATAAAAACTTTTGCCACTGACGTTCTGACAACAAAGCTGCCTCGTGATGATTACAAAGAGTTTTTGGAGCTTACTCTAGTCTTCGTTGGTGTTATCCCAAAAAAATTTAATTTTCGTAAGCCAAGAGCTTGCCATCATGCACGATGGATGGCAAAAGCTATTTACGTACGAAAAATGTACCTGTTTCGTGAACAATTATCATTGAAAAAAGGTGAAGAAAATAAACTTCGACAAATATGTGTTTTTGTGACAACTGTTTATGTTAAGGCTTGGTTTACATCATCTAATAGTGTAAAAGCTCCGTACCATGATCTACAATTCATAAAAGAGCTAAACAACTTTAAAGTGATTAACAGTAATCTTGCTACTGCAGCAATTAATAGATTTATCAATCATTTATGGTACTTATCGCGAGAGTTAGTGATCATGGCAATTTTTAATGAAGATGTTCCACTAGAAACAAAATTAAAAATTGTGGCTAAGGTGCATACGGGAAGAGAAAAAATTCTAATCGATGCTATTCCGGAAGACGACCAGGATTATACAAATGAAAAATTTAGCGTAAAACGCTTTCAAAGTACAAGTATAAACGATTTATTGCATAACGATATCGACTTTTTTGTAATTGCAGAATCGATCAAATTTTTTGAAAGGTTTGAGTTACAAACAGAATTTTTACAAATTAATCCTTCTGAATGGGCTGATAATGAAAGTTATAAAATTGCATTACGATTCGTCGAAAAACTATCGGTTGTAAATGACTGTGCTGAGAGAGGAGTTAAACTAGTGCAAGATTTTTGTAAACATTATACTAAGGATGAAAAACAAATGCAATATGTATTACAATTGGTTAAGGATCATCGTCAAATGTTTCCTAACGCGCTGAAAAAAACTAATGTAACAACTTTATGAAAGTATCTATGATTAAAGAAAATATAATAATATTGGTACTTTTTTCAATTCATTGTAATTTTAATAATCACTTTTTTCAATTAAATATTACTTTTCTTTCAGAACATACGTCAAGGTCAGAGAAGTCGTCTGAAATATGAATAATAACCCTTTTTTCATTTTTGAATTATTAATTGACGGTAAAAATGGAAAAAACCATAAAATTGACTAGAACTTTGATTTTGACCTCGAATAACTTTTGAACTAGTCAAGATAGTGAAAAATCATAAGTAACATTTTCTGTAGAGCGTTAAATTTACTATAAGAATTATCATTGGTTGACATGATCTGTTCATTATTTCATGATGAACAAAAATTTCAAATTATTAACAGATCTTTTCTCGTGTTATTTCCATTTAAAACTTTGGCTATCGAGGAGGGGGCAGGTTAATATTAAAATTAAGAGCTAAAATTTGGCATGAATTTTTTTTTATAGATTTAGAACTGATTTAGGACTATCGTGAAAAAAAATTCGAACATCACCTGAATAAGGACCACCCTAATGTATATGTTTAACGGCGGTATAGCCCAAAATGGCCCAAATCGGTCCAAAAATGGGCCGGGCAAGCAAACACTGGCCTTTTCGTGGCTACCACCACAAGTACTGAAAGGGAAACCAACAGGTGTCACTGCCGATCCAGAGGGACATTATTAATATCATTCGAGAAAGAAGGAAAGAGTGGTAGTCTCTGAGAACCCACTCAAGTATCCAAGGGTTTAGGATACAGGGGTACAAAATACCTCAGAAATATGCTTGTATGTGTGTCCGTGCTCATGTGCGCGCACTTTGGTGGAAGTGTGCCAAGGAGGTGGATCAGGCGTCGTGTCGCTTACTTCGTCTAAGTGACTTGTGACTGTCGGATACTATTTCTTGAGCATACAATTATGGCTAAAGAACAGTCAAAGGAAAGTACAAGAAGTACAAATGTACAAAAGTACATAAGTCTAAAAAGCTGAACGAATGCTCTCATACCCTAGAGTAACTCGAAAGCTGGTGGACTGTAGGGCCAAACTGGCTGAGAGCAGAGTGCTCCGATGGAAAAGGTCCGAGAAACTCAGATATCAAACTGTAGTTTAAGGTGTTAACCTCGAGGTCAGGGACTGTGGTTCTCACTTCTTACGGGGCGATGGTTCGGAGAGTCCGGGGCTATGATCACGAGTGGTTAAACCCATAAGTGGACGGATCTACGGGCTGGCAACTTAGCTGATATAGGTTTCAAAGACTGAAGTACAAGCCGGGGTTCCTGAGAGTACAAATTCATGCTAGATCTTGATATGTAAAAAGGGTATAAAACTCTTAAAGAGGGCAAACTAATTCTCCCCAATAAGACCGAGGGGCAAGAGAAGTGATACACCGAGGTGTGTGTGCGGGTGCGTGCGCACGTATAAGTTAATAAATGATCCATGATCATCTAAATTAGGCAAAATTTTTCAAACCTTATATGTTCCTCAAAAAGATGACTTTGATTGGTTATCAAAGTGAAGTGTAGTCCGATCTTGTGGGCCAAGGCGCTACACAAGCCTGACTGGCTACACATGAATACTACGGTTTGTGGACTCAAAGCAAGTTGCACGGACCTGTGAGAGTATTTATTAAAGGTGAAAAACGCCTTCTCAGCCGTCCCAAAATCTCTTCCTTAGAAAGAACAACCTTAGAGTTGAAAGGAGAGTCAAGGGTCAGGTAAGGCATTCTACTTTATTACTACCACGCAAATAATTCTGGTAGAAGTAACTTGGAAGAAACAGCGCATGTCTACTTCGGAGGCTCTTTAAAGGCCGCCCCAATCCGAAATTGGACATGTAATAATTTGTACTTGTACAGCGCTGTGGACCTTGGTTACGGAAACTACGAGCAGGAAGTAATGTTGTAGAATGTAGCAGCCTATGTGCAAGTATGTTCTAGTGGGGCGGAACAGGAAGCATATCGGCTTGAGTAGGTAGCCTAACGCTGCCAACCCTAAAAGTGATGCCAATCACTCGAATCAATGGAAAAACTTGAATGATTGTTGATAATATATAAAAGTAATAAGGCCTGCTCCCTTCGATGGCGGGCTTTTCACTTTAACCAATTTGAATGATTGTTGATTATATATAAAAATTGAGAAGCCCGATCCCTTCTGGGAGGCGGGCTTTTCACTTTAATCGATTTTGAGTATATGTGATTCAATTGACTTATGGTCCCTGGACCTAAGGCAATTTTTTTTTCACTTTAATCAATTTTTTTGAATGCAATGATAGTCAAAATGCTATTATATGTCGACAGTAGACTGACACCACCGCAAATAGGCCCAGGCCCTGTAAAAATTTTTGATTATCATAAAATTGCGAAAGCAATACGTATAAAATTTTCATGTAAAAGCGGCCAAGTGTCAGCTCCCAGACAAACCTAACCCCTATCCTTCCCCCTCCAAAACACTAATTACGCTTTTTCTCTTTCATAGATGGCAGCAGCAACACTCATACAAACTTTTCTCCATACAGGTACAACAAAGAGTTTAGCGACTCAGGTAGCAAAAAACAAACATGGCAATTGTTATTCTTGAAAAATTATCCGCACCAATGGGCCGGCATTCGGATTGTGCGGGATCGGCCCTCAAGGGGGAGGAGGGTCATGGCAATTATACGCCTCAAGAAACTACTACCACGACAGCAGCATCACCATCATCATCATCTTCAACGACGAATAACAACAGTGGCAAGTCGTGTTGTTATTGCTACTAATTTGATCGCTAAGCCCCCTGGTACCCCCGCTAATTGTCGGCACGAGAATCGGGTTACGCAGACGCGCGCGGGTAAAATCACGCGACCAATTGATTCAGAAAACGCGAAACGAGAAACACTTAAAACAGATTCTTTAACAGTAGACGGTACAAATTGTTCGCGGGGCACAAGCCGACGTTTGTGTCCGGGGTCGAGTAACTTTGCCCACGGTGGGCCCGTAACGGAAAGAGAAACAGTAGAAGAAGGGCTTGGTACGTGAAACGAAATTTCACTTCCCCAAAATCCGACTATAATAGTCTTGCAGGTGATGGTCTTCGAGTCTTGCAGGTGAACTTGCGAAACGATAAGGCAGGAACACTGGAGACAGGTGCCTTGTGGGAGGAGGAACGTATTGATGTCCTTCTGCAAGAGCTATACGCAGCAGCGAGTAACAAATGTTTCATAATACCTGGTTTTGGCAGCAATGCAAAAATTGCTGCCACAACTGGAGAAAGGCCATTTGCGGCCATTTGCTTAATGAATCTAAAATACAAAATGATTCAAATTTCTCAACTGAGTACTTCGCACTGCGTATGCGCTCACATTGAGGACCCAGGCACTTCTCGCTACGTGGTATCGTCATACTTCCAGTGTCGTGACAATATAGAAACTCACATTACGCAACTAGAAAAGGTAGCTCAGGCACTAAAAGGAAAAAGGGTTTTATTTGGGATGGACGCGAATGCCAGATCTATTAGATGGGGCCCAGATACAAATTAAAAGGGAGAGAAACGACAGGATTTTATTGACGACTATGGGTTGGAGATCTTAAACATTAAAAGGGAGGGCCCAACTTACTCATCAACCTTAGGGGAATCATACATAGACGTTACCTTAGCTACCCCAAAACTTGCACGGTATGTACAAAACTGGTCCATCAAACGCGAGTGGGTGCAAGATACCGACCACTATGCGATCGAGATCAGCCTAGGAATTCCAAGAACGCCGAAGGGTCTCGACGGAGCGGATCCTAAGCGGTTCAACCTTGCGTTGGCTGACTGGGAGAAGTTCCACGAGAAACTACTGGAACTCGCAAGAGAGAATCTTGAAGGCCTAGCGCTGGAAACGGTTGAGGACGTGGAAAGGTATGCCGATGCACTTACTAAAGCCATAATAGAGTCATGTAGATTTGCTATCCCGCGGAAGAAGCTGCACAAGAAATCATACCCGTGGTGGACCAGAGACCTAACAAAAGAAAAGAGAGTAGTTTATAAAGCCAGAAGGAGATATCAGAGAGAGGTGGAGAAACATAAAAAGACAGAACTCAAATGGACATACTTGACGCTTTGCAAGACATACTCAAAACACGTTAAAAGACAGAGAGAAAACAGCTGGCGAGAGTTTGTCACGTCGAACGGTAACAAGGAGCACTGGGGCATCGTTTACAAGCTCAAGGCAGATAAACACCGAGTTAACAGAGTGCTCACCACACTCCGGCGTGACGGACGATCCACAGAAAGTTTCAAGGACACAGCTAGCTGTTTTCTCAACACACATTGTTGACGACAAACCAAAGGAAGAAACGGAGGAGCAGAAAGTAACCCGAGTAAATTCAGAGTCACCACCAGACACCGCGGACGCCGACTTATTCACCCCGCGCGAACTATACAGAATTTTAAAGACCCTTGAAAACAAAAAAACACCCGGACCAGACTTAGTAGAAAATGAGGAAGTCAAAAGAGCGGCAGTAATCTTATCAGGGCAGTTTTTAGAATTATATAATAGATGCTTAGAATTAGGAGTTTTCCCAACCGCATGGAAAGAAGGTGGGATTATCATGCTCCTTAAGAGCAGTGACAAAGACGCGAGTGACCCTAAATCATATAGACCAATTTGCTTATTATCGGTAATCGGGAAGGTATTTGAGAGACTGATTAAGTCGAGACTCACCACCACAGTCTTAGCTGGGGATAATATCTCCAGTCAACAGTTTGGCTTTATGGCCAAAAGGTCGACTGAAGATGCAATCGTTGAGATGCGCCGCTTGTTAGATTCGACAACAGAGAATCTGGCAATCGGACTTCTCTTCGATATTCCCGGCGCCTTTGACGTGTGGTGGCCGCGAGTACTCGAGGGTTTGAAGAAGCGGGAATGCCCCAAAAATGTTTACAGGGTGGTTCAAAGTTACTTTGAGGATAGGACAGTCTCACTGTCATGGGGATTCGGAAAAGAGAACAAAAAGCCAATAAGGGGATTTCCACAGGGATCAGTTTTGGGGCCTGTATTTTGGAACATTATGTTCGATGATTAACTTAAAGAATTAGAGTCAACAGAACACGGGAGTAAATTTGTAGTATATGCTGACGACCTCCTCGTCATCATAGAAGGCACTTCACGTGCCGACATTGAAAGAAAAGATCAAGGGACGGTAGACTCGATACTGGAATGGTGTCGTTCCGCGAAACTCACACTGTCGGAGTCTAAGACAAAAGCTATATTTCTCAAAAGAGATTACACCCGATGCGGTCCACGCAAGGACAAAGGTCCGTACCCCTATGAAGCGAAAAGACAAAAAAAGCCCAAGTATGATTCAAAGCCACCGAAAATCGTTATAGGTAATTCAAAAATAGCATTCAAAAAGAGCGTTAGATACTTAGGGATACACTTTGACCAGGACCTCAAACCAACAACACACATAAAGACAAGGCGCGCGAAACTAGATAAAACTTTTGGTCGTCTACGCCGTCTTGCACGGACTGAATGGGGACTGCGCTTTCCGGCTATGTCCACTATCTACAGGGGCTACTTCCTGCCTGTTGTCACTTATGCGGCAGCAAGTTGGAGTGACTTATGTGGAGTAGAGAATTGGAAGGCTCTTAGGGCCCTGCAACGGCGAGCCCTGATTACGATGACGTCTTCATACAAGACGGCATCGTATGAGGGACTTTGTGTAGTTGCAGGGGCAGTGCCCATTGAGCTTGTGATTGACGAACGTTGCGTCCGTTATAATCTTCGCACTGGTAAACAGGCAACCCTTGGAACCGTGACCGTGCATCCAGATGACGAAGAAGGCCCTGTCTCCCTTAGAAAAGAAACCATTCGCAGATGGCAAGAACAGTGGTCCACAACGAACAAAGGACGTATGACATTCAACTTCTTTCCCGACGTTACTGAACGTCTAGCGAACAAACACATCAGCCCTAATTTCTGGCTTACCCAGATTTTAACCGGTCACGGCTGCTTTAAAGATAGACTCTTCCAGTACGGACTCGCAAAAGATAGAAAATGCCCCCAATGCAACAAAGGGTGGGACACCGTTCAGCACTTACTGCTAAAATGCACCGAGTTCGAGCCTCAGCGTGAGGTGCTCCAGAGCATAGATGGGTGGGTTGCGGAGTGGCTACAAATCGGCCGGGTCCTTGCCTCATCCCCAAATTCCTTTAAAATTTTTAATGGTTTCAGCAAGGATTGCCTCCACCACAAGCTCAGCAGCCAATTCCAACACCGAAAAGAAGGAGGAGAAGACTACTAGATCGCGGTTCAACTGACATCCCACCCAGTTGTTGTTGGAGCATCTGGTCATGGGTGTGCAGAACTCACGATTCGTGAGGACTCTGTGCATCCCGGGTGTCAGTCCGAAGTTAGGTGTGAGTGTGAATGTGTTAAAGTATGGACAAATGAATGTAAATAAAACTGGGTGTCTTCTCAGGAAGGCAGAGGAAGAAACCACGATTTCTCTTGACCAAGTGGTATGTCGACCAATACATGAAATTGGTGCTATTGGCGTATCCTTCCAAGCCGGCATGAGGGAAACCGAATGCTAGGATACTCTGGGTATGGACTCGTAGTGGCTGTTGGTTCGGCACCCACACGCAAAGGATCTCTGATCCTAAGGGTTATAATATCCGCCAATATTGAGCTTGCTCAATGTTTCGCTGTACAATATTTATGGTAGAAAAGAAGGGATTTATGCAGCGCGTGTATGCCCAAAAGGGCGAGGAAACGGCCTCCGGTCGGCGGAGGTGGACTTAAGTCCCGTTACATTAATTAATTAAATTAATTGTGTGTTTAACATACTAAATCTTATATAAAATACTTATCATCCTTCAAACAGATGGCCGAAGGTTGATTTCTCGTTGGATCTTAGACTATCTGCTGTTAATAGCGATACTAAAATAACTGACTTTTTTAACTTCCCGCTAAGCAGACAGTTTACAAACGTGTTGGAAAAATATAAAAAAACTGGCACAGCAGTACTTAGAAAATTTTAAGAAACGAGAGTAAATTTTTTTTTCTATTTTTTCTGAAAAAAACTCATGTTTTATTGAAAATTTATTATTTGATAGCATCTCAAGTCGAGATGTTAAGCTCTAATTCAATATTGATTTTTTGATATAATAAGTGGTAGAAAAAAATTACTGTCAATCCAGTGTATGATGCAGCTTTAAGTGTGATGAATTAGTTTACTGTTAACAGTCTACACAATGAATTATAATAATTGCACTGGCTCAACAGAAGATAGGCTCAATTTTCCGATGATCACAATGAAAAGTCTAATTCAAATAATGCTATACTTGAAGTAAAAATATATCGATGTTCTTACAAAGCTCTAAGTTAAATTTAAACAAAAGTAAATAATTTGCTTCTTTTAGTACTTACTGCAAAATAATAAGGTTCCAGATTAAAAAAAAAATAATCCTCTCAACTTGAAATCTTCTGTGAGTGAAGCATTAAAAATTAAGAAGAGCAAGACACTACTTATGTCGAAACCATATGACAATATTCAACAACAGTCAGCTAACTTACGACCTTAAAATAAAATTGCACTTATTTTGAAGAAACAAACTATTGTAAAGCATGCTTATGAAATGAAAATACTTTAAGTTTAAATCCGAAGAGAAACTTTATTAATTTAAAAAATGGCAGAAGATAATAACACTCCTGATGAGTCTTAATTGTAAAATAATAATTTTTAATTATAGAACTAATTTCATATGTTGATATTAATGATTTTTGATTAATTGGTTTGTTTAATAAAAAATTAATTTTTATTATTGAGTTGATATTCTTTCAATTTTTATTCTATCACGGTTCTAGTTCAAGTTCCTGCGTATTTTAATATATTCGGACAACTTCTTATCAGACAAACAGCTACCTATAAAGTCTCTTCCTTCCAAAATGTTGATTGTAGTTACTGAAAACGCAGTGTTTCAACTGCGTAGGGCCTAAGGAATTGCTAGGGCCCTTAGTTATTGTTAACTGTAACAATAAGCAAGCCCATACTCTGTCGCTTAATGGGTAAATCAATGCTGCTCAATAGGCTTCCCCCTTAGAGATGGCACCACATAGGCTAAACTGGCTTTATTCCAAATTCATGAATATAGTATGTGTGTGTAAAAACATATATACATTTCTGCTTAACAGCACTATTTAAATTATTTAAAAATGCTCCCGTACGATGAATGGTGTGACTCAATGGATATAGATAAATTGAACGGGATATGGCATAGGCTTGGATAGCTTAACTAGAAGAGCACTTGGTGCGTAACCGGGCTTGGATTCTCAGTTTGGACTATCGATATTTTTCTCAATTTATTTATAGACTTTCCATTGAAAAAGTTCTTTCCTTATCCTGCCGAATCTCTGAGCTGTCCTCCATTTTCGATTTGGCTTAAATAATCGCAACATCAACAGCTCAGAAAGTAGATAATTCATCGGAGACTGAACAAGCGGATAATAGCTTGTTGGGAAATCGAAAGAGAACAAATAGAGGAAGCTCTGGGTCGGAAGATTGGGATGACCTCGCAGCGCGTGTATGCTCAAAAGGGCGCGGAAACGGCCTCCTGTATAATGGAGGTGGACTTCAGTCCCGTTACATTAATTAATTATCCTGCCCGATCTCCTACTATCCTGATTCTCTTTCCCCATTATACGGAAAAGTGTAGAACGCTTCACGTACATAGTTCCGTATGTACGTGTAAAAATTCGTATACTTTCCATCTCAACACCATTATTCAAATTATTTAAAACATTTTTGAATATTTAAATAATGGTGTAAAGCAGGAAAGTATATGTGTTTTTACACACACATACGGGACTATATACGTGAAGTGTTCCATACTTTTCCATATTATGGGGAAGGAGAATCAGGATAGGAGGGGATCGAGCAGGATAAGGAAAGAACCTTCTCAATGGAAAGTCTATAAATAAATTGAGAAAAATATGAACAGTCCAAACTGGAAATTGAACCCAGACCATGTCGGTTACGCGCCGAGTACTCCTCTAGTCAAGCTATTCGAGCGTATGCCATGTTTCCTTCAATTTATCTATATCTATTGAGTCTGTTCCAGTGGGTTGACTTAGGAGCTCTGAGGTGGGGCATTATGCATCCTGGGAGTAATTCAGACTTTGCCTACTACGTATTAATGGGAGTCTGGATGTAAATGTGAACGACAGAAACTCAATACACGATTTTTAGGCCTCTTGGTTGTCACGACGTCTGTTAACTCGCTTTACTCGCAAGCAATTTTAGCGAGCAGAAAAATCGTCTCGTCACAGTGAATGTCAGACTTCACTACAATTGAAAAGACTTACTGTAACTTCTTTATCATTTGAGTTTATTAAACATCTTTGATTGACGGCTAACATTAATTCATAATCTATTGAGTTAAAACTCATTAATGATAGTATTACGTGTAATTGAACAGGCGTTTATTTGTCATATCGCTACATCATTGTGTTAAGTTCTCACTTACGGTTTCGAACTATTATTTATAAAGTATAATTTTGATCGCTTAAGCTGGATTTAAAGTAGTCATTAATATTATTTAAAGGATGTCGATTTTTATTTACGTCTTACAATCGAAGCGGTTGACGTTTGCTGATATATCACAAGCATACGTTGCAGGATTGTAAACCAATTGATTAGGACATTGAAATACGAGAGGTTTTCCATGAATGCAACGATAGTACTGGAATGTAAATTTCATTTTGAAACAAGTTAAACTCAAAAGCATATGTATACTCAGAACAATTTCTTACCACATGGCAATTTTTTGAAAGAAGAAAATCATATTTATCACACTGAATCTTATTTGTTTCGTCATCAATTCGAATAATGTCAACTGTCAAGTTCTGAACCGTTTCAGATGAATTTGTTGTTTTGTTATCAAAATTTGGGAGAATGATTTTTTCAGTTTCTAGTAGAGGTGAAATAGTAACATATCCGTTGGTTACCAAGGTCGTGCTAGGTGGCCTATCCCATTCAGGCTGTTGAAAAAAAAAAATATTTAAGAAAAGTTTAGTGTTAAGTTCGGGGCTTAGAGTTAAATCACCTACTCTTGGCGTTGTACTAATTGTGGGCATCGGGACATAATAATTTTTTATGTTATCATGAATTATTTCGATTAGAATATCTTTTTCACCGCAGAGTCCATAGAAATCATCCATATCGAGAGCCCAAACCATAGCACCAGCGTATCCTTTTGATTTAATCCAATCTACCTTTATTTGAATACTTTCAGGATCTTCATATCCAACCCACTGTGTATCTTTATAGGCATATGGTACTTTACCTACATTATCCCATTGTTTCACCCATTTATCGGCACCTTGAATAAGTGCACAAATCTACACAAAGTCATGTTTTAAATTTTTTCAATGATTTAAAAGATAGTAACAAATATTTTACCTCGTAGTAAGCTAAGAAGCCTTTGGCTCCGGTATATCTCCCAGCCATTCCACCTCCTGCTTCTTTATTTATATAAGTACCAAGATGATAATTATCATTATTTTCACTAAGAGTATAACTCCGTCCATAAAAAGGAATGCCGACAACAAGCTTATTTGGTGGACATCCTGAATCAACCCATAATTGAAGACCATCGTTCTGAAATAACCACATTTCTTAAAAATATATATAAAAAATCGAAAGATCATGATAAAATTAGTTTAACATACAACATTAAGTTTTTCGTAAGCATATTGATCATGAGGACGTTTGTAAAGTGGACTATGAACATCAGCAAATCCAACCCAGTTCCCTCGAAGATCATACGTCATGACGTGAATCGCATCTACGTTACTAAAATACCGATAATGGATGATTGAGAAAGTTTCGCAAAACCATTGTTATACATCTTACGAATACTACTTTATTTTGGTTAGTGAATAAGATGAAGACTAAGCATAACGATAGAGATTCTTTACTGTTTTAAGAAAAAGTATAGAATTGTACTTCTCGTATTATAATTATGAATAGCACACGGTTCTATGGTGTTATGGAGAAAGCTCAAAAAATAATCAATTGCGCTCTTCTGACGTTCATTATTTAGGCAAAATTTCTAAATTATAATAATGTGAAATTCGTTTACCTGTTGAAGTATTTATTTCCCCATTTTAAAACTAAATAAAGTATTATAAATATCAGAGGCATGTAATTAGTATAAACAAAAGTCTAAAGGTAGTAATTTTGAACTTGAAAATTATTCTGTAGAGCTTCAAGTTTCCTAAAAAATTAATTATTGTTTTTTATTATCCATCGCTTTGTAAAAAGTCTCCATAAAAAAGTAAAGCCTTGGAAAATGCTACCAAAAATTATTGTCTATTACAAATAAAAAGAAGGAAGAATAACCCGATGAAAAATGATTTTATCTAACTATATATGGGATATTCCACGTCAAATCGATGACTTTTGAACCCGACCCATTTCAATTTAGCTGAAAATTTCCTTTCTTTTTTGACGCATTAGAATCATTTTTCAGGAAATTTTCAAATTTTTTAACTCAACCCAAAAAAACTTACGAATTTTTCGAAAAAAGGCTTTTATTTTTTCGAAGAGCCATAACATGTTCAAAAATTGACTAATTGGAATGTTTTTTTTTTTCAAAATTTTTTTCTTTGAATACTTTTAAAAAAAAAAACGCAAAAAAATTTGAAAATGATTAACTCCATGAAATTTTTGCCTTTTTTCAGAAAAAACCGTTATTTTTTCGAAGTTTGCTATTATTTAATTTTTTTTTTATTCTCTCAAAAAATTTCTATAGCTATATACTTTGGATTTCTTTTTCGAAAGCCTGTGACATGGTCGAAAATAGACTAAACGGCAATTTTTTTTGTTCTCTTAATGGTTGTACAGCAAATATAAAAAAAAACAAATTATAGCTTTAATTGTCTAGTTTTCAGATCTAGACTTTGAAATAATTTATCATGCACGGTTCTAGAGTAATCCTAAGAAAACCACCACAAAAAAAAATTTCTCAATTTTTGCTCGTCTTAAAGAAGGTCTATGAGCTTGAATAATTTTTAACTTCCTGCTAAGACAGAACATTGTAAATTTTCAAAAATTCGGGAAGTTATTGTTTTCACCCCGATTCTCAAAAATCGAGTTTCCATCAGATGTCGACGTTTTGAGGTCTTAGGAAGCTATTCTGACTATTTTCAGAATGATGTCTGAGTGTGAGCATGTATGTGTGTGAGTATGTATGTAAGCTCTTTGTGACTTTTTAACTAATGAATCGATTTTGATGGTTAAGGTGGTAATCGGAAGAGCTAGTTGGCTATCAACTTTCCTGAAAATTTCAGATCATTTGATCATGTAGATTCGAAAATATTGGCGAATTACGAAAAAGAAAAAAATTTTTTTTTTTTTTAGTTTTTTATTGATTTCTCAGAAACGGCTGATACGATCGACTTTAGAATCTTATCAGCTCTAGAATTCAATAAAATGCACCGATTGCTACCACAAACACCAAAATCGGTTAATTACATCAAAAGCTATCGGCGTTGAAACGTCATAAAAATTACATTTTATGTTGTTTTTCCCGGATACATCACAAACAATGTATTAAACTGTGTCTGAAATCATATAAACTTTTCCTCTTCATGGTCTCTTTTGATCGTCATATAATGTCATCTAACTTGTTATTTAGTATAAATTATCTTATTAACAAAACAATTGAAAAAACACAGGTTTTAATATTTTTCTTGGATATTTTATATATCATTGTTCTGACATGAGTTAAAACTTAGTTAAATATTGATTTCGATTACTGATAGTGATTTCTGCCTCAATTCGTTTATTTTATTGAACATAATCGGGAATTAAAATTTAAAAACCGCTTCTTCATTAATGATTTTCGATTCTTAAATTTACAATAAACTTTATCACAGAACGTAACTTGTTAGAGCTTGAAAAGCTCATAAAAAACCAATTGCATGCCATAGGATTTTCGAGCTCGAAGGGCTCGAAAACAGCGGGAAGTTTTGGGGCTGGCCTGCATGGCCAACCGATGCCCAGATTTTTTTTAAATAATCTAACTTTAAAACTCTTCTAGGCAATATAATGCCCGTCAATTTTGCGCCCTTGAAAAGTCTCTACAACGATTTGGTCCAGAGTTATCATTGATCAAAGCAAAAAAGTCTAAAATTGATTTTTTCAAAATTTTTCTTTCCGATAAGCCAAGCAATTTTTCTTTCTTTTTACCGCCATTTTGTTATTCTTGCATGTACATTAAATATTTAAATTCACCAGTTGCTAGTGATATATTGAATCTAAGAGTTCAAAAATTTTTTGTTTCAGATTGTCCATTTATTAAATTTAAACACCAAGCGCAGACCCTTTTATTAATCGAGGCGCTGGATTCGAATGATGTTTTTGTATGTTAAAAGTAGATAAATTATTATAATAAAATTTTTTTAAATCAGGTCTGATCATGCCCGGTCATTTTTCATGTCTGATCAGGTCTGAAGATCGTTGGTTGTTCATATCTGATCATTTTATCCCGGGATATTGAAATTCGAGATGAATATTAGCGACGGTATAAAAAAGTTATTCATTTGCAAATTTTTTTTCTATTCGAAAGAAATTATGTTAATATTCGATAAATTCATTACAGTTATGCTTGTGATTATTAACGTCCAAATATCACTGGCTTCATTATTTAGCTTTGTAAATATATCCGTTGCTAAAGTACAAATTATTCTCAGTCGGGTAAAAGAATTTATAATCTCATCAAGACGTAAAAATTTATTTTTGTAACGAACAAAAGCATAGCATTTATCTCGTACATTTTAAAAAATTAAATTTTTCATTCTCTAAAAATTAAATGTTGAAATCATTTTACAGTGGTTTCATATGCTTCCATCGAATATACAGTAGAAATTATTTTGAATTTGACCAACATTCATCGGAAAATATTTGTTTACTCATAACTTGAAAAAAAAAAATTGAATTAATATAATTGTTCAAAATTCATATTTTCACGAGAACTTATCGAATGAACATCTCTGAATTTACTCTAGTAATGCTGAAAATATAGTTCATAAAGTAAGGGTAGCCATGAACATCTATTTTAGGAAAGTATGCAGCAAGTCTGTACTAATGAATCTTAGGCATTCACCTTGCCTAAGTATTACTGCAGGTGTACTCAAGATATTGAGAAAGTATCTTGCTTCACCCAAGACTGCTGATGCAGATCTTGTTGAAGTCTTATGATACAAATTGACATAAGACTTCCTTAAAAGTGATATTAGGACGCCTTGAGCAGATCGGACGCAAGATATGCCTTAGTATTGAGGCAATGTAAATTGTCTTCGTCGTCCTCAGCCTTGCGGTTCCCATTTTTCTCGTTCCGTTGCCGTCTGAAACTACACAAGTCATAGTGCCGTGGTCAAATTACTAATTATTACGTCGACGCATGTCCGTAAGGGTGCAGTGGTCGAAAAGTCCCGAGGCTAGTCCTACGCCCAAATTTATCGGTCAATGACTTCGATCCTGGATCAATTAGCGTATAGACGTCTTTTCTATAAATTGTTCGGTATCAATTTCTGTAATTCACTGGCAATAATTAATTTCTAATCAGGCAATTGTTTTGCCATAATATTTTACTGTTTAGTTATTAATTATTGTAAACAAAGTTTAAATAAATTAAATATTATTGTACGTTACCGGCAATATACTTGCAATCTAAATAATTGTTAAGATAAATAATAAATTCAGTGTAATAACTGCGTTATTCCACGTGGAAAGATATTATATATTCAGCGTATACCAGGACGATTCTGATATTGTATCTTGCGGAAATATTTATTGTAAGTAACTGAATTTTATTATAATTGGCAATAAATTGCTACTTTTCTAATTAATTCCTTTTACGCTATGTATCACTGATCCTCCTTATTATATCCTATTTTACTGGTAAGCATTATTAAATAGTTTAATAACAGTATTATTAATTAAGTTATAAATAGTCATTCGACTATCAATAAGAAAGATTTGTAATGTTGTAAGCCGAGAGGTGAATCGATAAGTTTTCACATACGTTGCTGTGGTTGAATAAGTGCAGGCCTTTGCTTTGCAAGAATCCTAGCCCATTGCTCTGTCCTAGTAAAATAAAATTTTGTTAGAGGCAACCTTAAGCCAGGGTTCAACCCGCGAATTCTGGTGGCTGCTGGTAAGAATCGCGAACCTAAAAAGTGATTTGTCTCAGTATCTGCAGGAAATTTCCGGTGCAAGATAAGCCGAACAAGTACTCTATATCAATACATCTTTACCAAAAAATCTCCAATATTATAACCGGTGACCTGTCGTTGTGTTAGCTCTTGTCCTGGCCTAAGGTAACTTATAATTAACTTTAATAAATTCGTTTGTGAGCTGGGGGGTTCACCTCGTTCCCTTGAAATCTGCGCTTATAAGTTATAAAAAGAAAGGAAAGGAGCTTGGTGGTTCATCCAGTAAACAATTAATTTTACAATATTTTATTTAATGAATTTTTTCCCAACTTGTTACGTACAAGAATTTCCCAATGGTATTCTATTGAATAAATATAGATCAAATTTAGTAAATAAGTTTTTAATTTTTTAATTTACGTGGGAATAGACCAAGTATAACTTTGACTGAGGAAAATGGAATCCCACTTACGCTGTACCTTACTGCGTGCTCCATCCTTGTAGGTGTGGGTGGAAACTGACCCTCAGCAGAAGTAGCAGCAACGATGTGGGCCCAATCCTCTGAGGTAGCGAATTGCAGAAAATTAACGGCAACGATGCGGCAAAACTCACAGATTTTATCGGCACAATTCAATTTAATTTAAACTTTACCAAATGACCGCGTGTAGAGATTTGACTCGAAGTATATTTATGTGACCAATTCAAGCGTCAAATAACATTTTAAAATTGATTACTATGGCTATTAATACCGGACGACCAAACTAAAGTATAATGAGTAAATTAAATAAAACTCGTCACTGGGACTAAATGACTTAATATGACTAGACTTATCGTTAGGCCGGCTCATATGAATTGTAATGAGCTCTGGTTGTAGAGTAGGGACCACGCTAAGCGTCATCACTATACTACCCTAGTGGTCCACTCTGCGTGGTAGCCAGGGCCTAAGTCTTCGAGCAAGTGCTTGCTGGCCCTTTTATATGTAAATTTTGGACACGTGGAACTACCCCACTGCTATCGAAAATCCAAGTAGAATTTGATCTAGGGGGCCTCTGACATGGCCCCGGGTGACTAAAGAGTGTCAATTAACATATAATCATTCAAATCGATCGTCGTAGGGTCAATTAGACTTCCACGCTCGATTTTCAAGTCGAAAATCAAAACCACACTGTTACAATATACTTCGTTCAATTCTTGTAGTATAACTATGATCTACTAAGATGCATCTAGGGGGTCCACACTTGAGTGGAAATTGAAACAGATTAGTTCCGCGACGAGAAATCTTAACCATAATGGTGTAGCATGCTCGCTAGAAAATATGTATACTGTAGACTCATTATAATATACCTCGTATATAGTCCATTAAATAAAGTTCCTTGACTTGAAAAATTCAGCGTCAAATCCCGCATTCGGCAGTATATTTTTCTTCTTATTTATTATGTATCACCATTATTATTTTTTTATTTAATAAATAAATGATAAATTCATTAAAATAAGTAGATCATCAAGCCCAATAATATCGACAATCATTATTTATAAAAATTTCACAAATGCAGTTTAAATATACAATTTACTTCACTATTACAGCAAGAGCTCTAGCTATGTCGGTAGTGTTTGATTCCTGATTCGATGTCCTGTATTCGAAACTTGGTCGTATACGATGTTTTTTTTTAACTTCCCGCTAAAAAAATCGATGATTTTCAAAGAATTCGGGAAATTCTAGGTTTCACCCCGATTTTCAAAAATCGAGTTTTCATCATATGTCGACTTTTGAAGGTGCTAGGATGCTCTGCTGACATTTTTAAAGAGATGCCTTTACGCGTTTTTGTACGTGTGTGTGTGTGTTGAGGGGGGGGGGGTGTAAACCTCTCATATCTTTTGATCGAATCAACCAATTTAGATGGCTCTTGCGGAATTCGGAAGATTCATTCTAACATTAGATTTCCAGAAAATCTTAGATCATTTAGTCGAATAGACTCAGAGATATTCAAGAAATACAAAAAAAAAAATTTTTTTTTTTTCGTTTTTTTTTATATTTTGAAAACTGTCCGATCAATGAATTCCGAAATCTAATGAGCTCTAAAACTCGATAAAATCATTCAATTGCCGCCAAGAACGTCTCAATCGGCTAATCTGATCGAAAGTCGACACACACACACACACACACACACACACACAAACAACACACACACACACACACGCACACACACATATACAGACACTCGGACATTCCTTCTGAAAATAGTCAGAATAGCCACCTAGGGCCTCAAAACGTCGACATCTGATGAAATTTTGATTTTCACAAATCGGGGTAAAAACAATGATATCCCGAATTTTTTGAAAATCGTCGATTTTCTTAGCCGAAAGTTAAAAATCGCTTTTTAACTTCCCGCTAAAAAGATTGAAAATTTTCCGAAATTCGAGAAATTATTGGTTTTGGCCCGATTTTTTAAAATCGAATTTCTAACAGATCTTGACGTTTTAAGGTTCTAGGAAACTATTCTGGCTCATTTCAAGATGATGTCCAAGTGTATGTTTGTATGCACGTACGTCCGTTCCTATGTATGTACATATCTGTAACTTTTGAACGGATGGACCGATTTTGATCGTCAAGGTGTCATTCGACGCAGCTTGTCAATATATAAAAGCTGGAAAAAAATTGAGCTTGATCGGTAGCACTCAATCAGAGATATTCCAAAAATTAACTTTTTTCAAAAATGTTTTTTTTTGGTTCACTTGTGATATGCTCGATGGATTGATTCCAAAATCAACTAGGCTCTGAAACTTTATAAGCCGCGTCGAATGCTAGCCTAACCATAAAAATCGGTTCATTCGTTCAGGAGAAACCGTTGTCGAAAAAAAAAAAAAAATTTTTTTTCTGTATTTTCGAAATTTCTCAAAAAAGACTAGATAAACAAATTTCAAAATCTGATCAGCTGTAGAACTCAAAAAACACGTCGATTGCCACCTCAACCATCTTAATCGGTTAATTCGTTCGAGAGATATCGTTGGAGAATAAATGGTAAAGAACGTTTTTTTTCGAAAACAAAGGCATACAAGAGGATTTTCGAGCTCAAAAATGTATTCACAACGATTTTTTAAAGCTCAAGAAGCTCGAAAGCAGCGAGAAGTTTTGGGGCTGACCCGCAGGGTCAACTGATAGACTGATTCTTTTTCGTTCTTCATGAATATTACGGATACTATCGAATCGATTAATTTTAAAATCTAATCAGCTTTAGAACTCGATAGAACGCGTTGATTGCCACATTGAAGATCAAAATTTATTCATTAGCTCAAAAGATATCGGCGTCAAAATGTTTAAAAAACAACATTTTATGTGATGTTTCCCAAGTAAATCATATTAGGGTTACAAATAAGTTTCCGCCGTTTTTTAACACAAATTAAAAATTTATTATAGAAGAACGGTAATATAAATTTATTTAAAATATTGCCCATCACTTGCAACCACTTTTTCCCATCTCTCAGGCAGCATTCGAATCTTACGTCTGAAGAACTCCTTGTCTTTTGAGGCTATCCACGAATCAACCCAATTTTTGGTATCCTCATAAGATGTGAACCACTGCACCGTCAGAGCATGTGCCATGGACCGGAACAGGTGATAATCGGACGGTGCAATGTCTGGTGAATACGGCGGGTGGGGTAACACTTCCCAATCAAGTGTTTCCAAGTACTTTTTCACGGGAGCCGCAACATGTGGACGAGGATTGTCATGCAGAAGAATAATTTTTTCGTGTCTAGAATAGTATTGAGGGCGTTTTTCCTTCAGAGCTCGGCTCAAACTCATCAATTGTGTTCGATAGAGGGCTCCAGTAATTGTTTCGCTCGGATTAAGCAACTCATAATACACTACACCTACCTGATCCCATCAAATACACAGCATAAGTTTTTTTCTGTGAATATTCGGTTTTGCTGTTGATGTTGACGCGTGGCCAGGTAATCCCCATGATTTTCTTCTTTTTGGATTGTCATAATGTATCCACTTCTCATCACCAGTTATGATACGATGTAAAAAACCCTTTTTTTTATGTCTAGCTAGCAGCATTTCACTTAAGCATAATCGGCGTTCAATATCTCTCGGCTTTAATTCGTACGGAACCCAATTTCCTTGTTTATGAATCATTCCTAATGATTTTAAACGATGTGAGACTGCTTGCTGAGTGACTTCTAATGTTAGAGCAAGTTCTTTTTGTGTTTGAGATGAATCTTCCTCCAATAATTCCTCCAACTCTGCATCCTCGTAAATTTTTGGCCTTCCACTGCGATCTTTGTCTTCTACGTCGAAATCACCGTTTTTAAACTTTTGAAACCACTCTCGACACGTTCTCTCACTCAAAGCACCCTCACCATATGCTTCTACGAGCAATCGATGCGCCTCAGCAGCAGATTTCTTTAAATTAAAGAAGTAAACTAATAATATAATGTACTAAAATGTATTGGAATCTTACGAACTCTTCTTCTTACGGTCTCTTCCGATCACCACGTAATGTTATGTAACTTATTTTTCCGTTTAAATAATATTATCAACAAAAAAATTGAAAAAACACCGTTTTTCATATTTTTCTTGGATATTTCAGGTAATAATGCTTGGATATGAATCAGAGCTTATTTTGATCCTTACTTCGATCGCTCACGTTGATTTTTGCCTTCACCGTTAAAAATTCGTTTTGAATCGATTTTTGTAATTTTCATTAGTAAAAAAAACTCAGTGGAGTAGTTTATGATGCTAGTGAATTATCCTCTGATACTCTGTTATCTTAACTCGAGTTATAGACGAATTTTCAGAAATTTTTTCTGAAACATTTGGATGACGTTTCAACAAACTTCCAAGCCAAAACCTTCCTGGTTTATTATTAGGAAATGGGATTTTCTTATTATCATTGTCACACAGGATTTAAAAATTGTCAACCAAACAATTTTTTTGTTACTAGGCAACCATGTTTAAAATAGAAAAAATCCATTAAACTTCATCATTTTCTTCTTCGTAACTAAGTGCAGTTAAGGTCCAGGTGGTCTGTCACTGTATTTGTGAATTTTTCTTGCTCTTGTCGTTGATTTCGGTATATTATATTTCCTAGAAACTTCAACAATTTTCATGACCCTAGAACTTCAGCTAAAGCTAACTTTATGTCAGCTTTATTATAATATTATCTTGTTTTTTTGATCACTTCAGATTTACTTTTAGGTAGATTGTTTTAGAAATCTAGCTATTGTTTTTGTTCTCCTGAAAAAAATTTTAATACTTCCAATAGATACAAAAATCCAAAATAGAAACAAAGAATTTTATAAACAAATCAATGTTTAAGGCACGGTTACGAAGAAACGGATCGTTTTACGTCAATTTATTAAGAGAGATTTTTTGTAGGGAATTCAATTTCCTCTAAGAATATCCATTGCTCAACTTTTTCAGATAGGTGATTGACGAGTTTAGGATAAAAAATGAAATTCCTGTCAAAAAACTATTAGTCAAAACGATACACGTCTTAACATGTATATTAAGGGCTTAAACTTGCACAATAATTTATTCGTCCATCAGGAATAATATTTTCACAGTATCGAAAAAAAAAAAAAAAATAGTCGATTTTTTTGGCCGATTCTAATATACAAGGTGATCCAAAATTACCTTAACAGCGAGAAAATTTAGATAGAGGGGGTGATTCTAAGCATGAAGTTCCTTTGCCATTTGAAAATTTTGAGTAGTTTTTGAGTTATTCAACATTTTAATTGACCAATCATATGTGAGAACTGTAATTTAAAAAAAAGTAAAAAAAAATAAACATTAAGTTTGGCAACGACTCAATCATTAACTTCAAGTCATACATAAATTTTTTATTTCAAAAAGTTCGAATTCTGCAAAAGTTTGAAGAACGAAAACAAAGCACGCAATCGCAACCTCAAATATACTCTTATTATACATTTTTCAAATTTACTCACTGAGAATCGTGAATAATAATTATGCTTTCATCATTAGAGTCAGGACCATGGACAATTAAAGCACAATTATGTTTTGGGGGCATTCCATGCTAAATCTATCACTTTTGAAACCAAACCCTTCTGATTTCGTGGATATTTTTTTTTTATTTTTATCTCACTAAAGGTATTTCTTATAATTTTTTAAAATTATCTTACCCAAACAAAAAAAAAAAGTTATGAATTTTTTTAAAAAGTTTTTCTTTTATTTTCAAAATTCCATTACTTTGGCAAAAATAGACTTATCGAGACAATAAAATTCAAAACTAAAAATAAAATTTAATGAAATTCGGAACGACTTGCTCGAGTACTTAGGCCCTGGCCATCACCTAGAGTGGACTGATGACGCTTAGCGAGGTCCCTACTCTATCACCAGGACTCATTACAATTTATATCAGTCGGCCTAACGATAAGTTTGTTATATCTAGTCATTGAGACCAGTAATCAGTTCTATCTTGGTTAGTCTGTTACCTTAATAATTTTATCTATCGAAACTTTTCTTATACATTAAACTTAATTATTAAATCTATTTCAAGTGATACTCGTTTTCATTCGAATTAATTAAATAAGGAGATTTTGCGACTCCTTCGCCTGGTAAAAGAAAACCAAATTTGATTATTAAGTGAGTGTGATGGTTTGGTGTACAACGTCTGCCCGTGTGGATTTTACTGAAGAGGATCGACATCGAGTCCAAGGAACCCGGAAGATTCACGGAAGGAAAGTCCAGCACTGAATCCAGTGCATTCCAAGACGAATCGTCGGTCGATACCATCAGTAAGCCCACCACAATTTTGTTAAGTCCTAAATACGCTTACATATCTTTATATATGATAATTTGCTCTTCTTAACGTAGCTCGAAATTTTATTACTGATTAATTTAATCCCAACTACGTCCAATAAATATTTTTGCATTCAAATAATAAATTAATTTACTGCTAGACGCTTATTTCTCAATTAATAAATAATAAAATTAAATAAAGGGAAAACTATTGTGTAAATAAAATTTGATTTGGTTAAATAAAATTAAAAATAAATAGATTGAGTCTCTTTGAATAAATTCTCTTATAACCAGCGTTACTTAGAATAAGTTATTTTCAGCCGCATGTCCGGTACAGAACGAGTTGACCTACTCCTGAGATTCGTTATCCCGACTTCGGAACCAGTAATAAGAAAATCACTAATGAATATTAATATTTAATAATTTATAAGTAATTGATTTAATTTATTCGGGAAGATTTATTTAACTGTGGTTCGTGATTATTCGACACGGGATAACCAGGGCCTACCGTTATAAATTATTATTCACGATTCTCAGTAAGTAAATTTGAAACATCTATAATCAGAGTATATTTGAGGTTGCGATTGCGTGTTTTGTTTCCATTCTTTAAACTTTTTGAAATAAAAAATTTATGTATGACTTGAAGTTAACAATTGCGTCGTTGCCAAACTTATTCTTTATTTAGCCAAAATTAATATTTATTCTTTTTTACTTTTTTTTACATTACAGTTCTCACATATGATTGGTCAATTGAAATGTTGAATAACTTAAAAACTACTCAAAATTTTCAAAAGTGGCAAAGGAACTTCATGCTTAGAATCACCCCGTCTATCTAAATTTTCTCGCCATGAAAATAATTCTGGATCACCCTGTATATATATATATATATATATAGATATATTAGGGTGGCCCAAAAAAACCGACCTTTTATTTTCTTTGATCTCGCATAAAAATTTTTTAGCTTTCGATGTTTTAAGAAGCCTCTCCAAAAATCAGCTCGATAAAAAATTTTTAAGAGGTCACTCACGAATTTTGAAAATATCAAAAATGATTGAAATTCGGATTTTTTATTTCTAAATTTTTTTTTCTCTCGTGGCAGCAGTAGTTTATATTTGTAAAATCATGACCACGCTGATAATTTAAACCCAAAATTCAAATATTTAAACCTCGCTCAAGAATTTTGAATGCTTCCGAGTGCTGTCTTTTGGACGTTTTCGAGCGACCCTTGAATATTAATAATAAAGCTTCTCGATTTTTTCACTATCAATTTACATGACAATGAATGAAAATATAACCCGAGAAATAGAAATAATAAGTTTTTTACATACTTTTTTATTTTTCAATTCAATTTTTAGGTTTTTTTGTTTATTCAAAACTTACCAAATTTTATTGTTAAAGACTGTCCTGTATATTTTTGGTTCTGCGAAAGTTATATTTTACTGAAATGACAATACTTGAGTTATAAAAAAATACAAAAACTAATTCAAACTATAAGTTACATATTATCAGTTAATATTCAAAATTCTTGAGCGCCGTTTAAATATTGGAATTTTGGGCTGAAATTTTCAGCATAGTCATGATTTTACAAATATAAACTATTGCTGCCACGAGAAAGAAAAAATTTTTAAGTAAAAAATCCAAATTTCAATCATTTTTGATATTTTCAGAATTCGTGCGTGACCTCTTGAAAATTTTTTATCGAGCTGATTTTTGGAGAGACGTCTTAAAACATCGTAAGCCAACAAATTTTCATGTGAGATAGAAAAAACAAATAGTCGGTTTTTTTGCGCAACCTTAATATATCTATTAGGGTGATTCAAAAAATAGCAAATTTTTTTTTCCTTTTCGGAGTCAGGTTCAAAAGTTTCATTTAGGTATCAAAAGATGCCTGTGAAGATAAGAACTTTTAATATTAACATTAAGAGGTTCCGCACTGCACTTATCTATTTTCCATAAGAATAACATGGGAAAAATTTTTTTTTCATCTTCTGATTTTTATGACTAGCTAACGGTGAATCATAGAAAAATCAACCGGCATTTTTTTATAAGGAATTCAATGCTCTACAAAAAAAGGATCTTATTATTTTTTGATAAATCCATTTGCTCAAAAGTTGTTCGAGGTTGAAGATGAATTTATATTAAATTTTGAGTCTTTTTTACTTTTTTGCCGAAACTATCAGACTTATCACAAAATATCATAAGACTTATTTGTAGGCATTTTTGATTCCTACAAATTATTACAAACAAAGTTTTTCCGAATTCTGCATTGTTTTCTAGTTATTTTCATTTTAATCTCAAGCTCTTAAAATCGATCAGAAGACAATTTTTTTTTATGAGCTTGACATTAAAATAAAAATAACTAGAAAACAATGCGGAATTCGAAAAAAATTTATGAGAATAACTTATAGGGAATAAAAATGTCTACAAATAGAAGATGAACAAAAACTTCTGCGAAAACAATAAAGTCGTAGGTAATTATCGAAGTACTTCAATTTAATTAATCCGCAGTTTGTATGCTCAACTAATAAATAATCTAAGAATTAGAGATATTGTCCTCATAAATTTTTGATTGAAAATAATTATTTGTATTACACTGGTAAAAATTTCTGTAGTAAATTTACAATAAATGTGTAGGAAGTTTTAAGGAATAACAATTGAGTAATAATACCATTTAGTTTTGTAAATTTACTATACGACTTATTCCAACTCCATTTAGGAAAATTACAAAATATTTGTTGAAGCTTACTAAACATCTATTGAAAATTTGTTTAGTAATATTACAATACAAATGTTGTAATTTTACTAAACAATTTATATTGAAAATAGTTTGTAATTTCAGTAATCTGTATTGTCCCGGGTTGTCTAATCTCCGTAAAGGAGAGCGGGCAACATGGCTGAGTGCCAACCAGGCGCGTCCCCAGGTGGCGGATAGGGGGACGGCCAAGGTAAGACGTGGTAGCTTACGATGACCTCCAGCGGGAGGGACATTGTGGGCAGGCCGCGATTGTTTTGGTTAGTATGCACTACAGGAATCCCGGCTGGCGTAAAAACCAGCCCAGGGGGACCAAGGCCATGTCGCGGATCAACTTCCCAAGCCAAGGTGTAAGCTATCGTGCCGAGGGCTGGATGGCACAGGGGAACTGTGTCGCGAACGATGCACCTTGGGGCACCAGGTGCAACCCCATTGTATATATGCACCTTCCGCTTGTCAACAGGCTCTGCTGGCGGTGACCTCACATTTCCTGATTACTCGTGGGACCAAAAATGGAAACAACAAAAAACACAAAAACAAACAATTTGGGATTGGAGGCTTCAAAAGAGGACTCCAATCTTTCTGCCCGTATAAATGTCGTGGAGGGTACGGAAGGCTCAGTTGACACGGGGACTTCTGGAACCTCCAATGATGAAGGTAAGAAGAAGAACCGCGGAGGTGCTGCGGACAAAAGGGCCCGGAAAGCAAAGTTGACTGCCCGGGAACAATTTTCGGGGCAGGGCTGTGGAGATGATTCTAACTCTGTCAACAAAACCTCAGTGGAAGATGGCTCTTCGACAACTGGTTGCCCCAAAAGGCCCAGACCAGAGGAACAAACTCCACCAGAGGTAAAAAAGTAGTGAAGCGAGGCAAGGTAACTCATAAGTCAAATGGTTTCAGCGACGCTGTTCGGGCGGATAAGAGGGTCGCTATAGGACCTTCTGGCTACCCGAGCACGTTGTTGAGCCAGGAGATGGGTGATATGGTCATGCAGGCGTTAGTCAGAGCACTGGATGCTGTTCCAACGGGACAGCCAGTCCCGTGCTTTGATGGATGCCAGTAAGACCGGGGAGCCCTGTGGGTCACCTGTGCCGATGACAACACTAAAAAGTAGCTGCTGGGGACTGCCCCGGCTATTAAGGTGAAGGAGGGACTTGTTTTCCAAGCTCTGGAGAATGAGAAACTTCCGAAACTTAAGAAGCTGACGGCAGTTCTCAGTTCCACTGAGGAAACCAAGGTAATCTTGAAAAGATTAGCACGCCAGAATTCTGGGCTCACCACTCAAATGTGGAGGGTCTGGGATAGAAGGCTGGTGGGCAAAACACTCCACTTAGATCTGGGAGTGGACCAGCAGTCACTGGCGGTACTCTCGAGGTGCAACTATGCTCCTCACTCGGACCACAATTTCAGGTGCTACAGGTACAGTACCAGTTTTCTGAGCAACATTGGCCGCTTTAGTCCCCTGGTTCTGCTTCCCCGGATGTGGACTTCGCTGCAGTACTGGCATCACCTTTCGAAGCGCCTCCACCGTCCCCAGCCCCGGCCCTGGATGATGCCTCGTAAAAACGGGCCTTACCCAGAATATTGTATATTCAGCATCCACCAGGACATTTTATATATTGTTATTTGCGGAAGCGTTTATTGTAAGTAAATGAACTTTTATTATAATTGGCAATAAACTTGCACCTTTCCGATTAATTCCTTTATTCTATGTCTCATTATGTTCTCCTATTTTTACTGGTAAGAATTATTCAATAGTTCAATAAAAGTATTATTAATCAAGTAAGGATTGATAAGTTAACCAACAATATGATATTAATTTATAAATAATAAGCCGTGAGGTGAGTTAATAAGTTTTTAATATACGTTGCCGAGTCTGAATAAGTGCGGGTCTTTGCTTTGCAAGAACCTTAGTCCATTATTCTGTCCAAGTAAAATTAAATTTGTTAGAGGCCAGCCTAAGCCAGGGTTCAACCCGCGAATTCTGGTGGCTGCTGGTAAAAATCGCGAAGACAAAAAGCGATTTGTCTCAGTATATACATATGACATAAAGGCAATCATGTTTTTTACTATATTTACTTTGAATAAAACATTTTAACAAATTTCTTGTACCATTATAATATTTTTCACTTATTTTTCAATCGATTTATGTAAAGATTATGATTAAAACATGACTATAACCATACATATGATTTTCAAAAAGTTATCAACTTCAAATACTTATAAGTTTAGAGCCGTGCGTTTTATAGCTTATGAGCTGATGAACAATTTTGTAGAACACAAAATTCCCTACGAAAGTGTCTATGACTCAAATTTGTTTCTTAACGTCAAATGAAATTACAGGATTTTTAAAAAAAAAAAATTAAATTCCCATGCTATTGGCATGGTAAAATTTCAAGAGCGAGCGCCATCTTTTAAAATTAAAATAAAAAATCGTCCTTTTGACAGGATTTTTTTTTCGACATATAGAAACCATTTTTACAACAGCCGAAAGAAAAAAAAATATCTTTTTTTTTGGAGCATCCTAATATACATACACATGTGGCGACGATACTTGAGAATGAGATTGAAACAATCACTGCCTAAGTCGCCAAATACCACGTTTTGAGTGATATTAAGAAGAGTACAGATGAAAAAATGTATTTGTGGGGTCAGAGGCGTTTCGTAAAAAGTTCACTAACTAACCGATAATTTGTGAACAATTTTACCTTTTCTCATTCTGGTAATAGTTCCTCGAATAATATTCATGTTCTCGATACCGAACCAGGTAGATAAATTAAAAAAATCAAGCAAACGTTTTTTTTTTGATTGATTTAAACATTTTTTTCTAATTTTTTTATACTATACGGAAATCATTTTCTGTGGACTGAGTTCAATTTATAAAATATTTTTAAGACGAATTTATTATAAATTGATCTTCAAACAACAGAAAACAAAGCAAACATAGAGTGTGATACGTTCCCCTATGATAGTGAAATTGTAATTGATATGTGTGATCCTATTTCTGATTTCTTCGAAACTTCAAAATCATCAGTTCAAGGCCTAGCAGTACTGAATTATTTCAAGAAGCCACGTCAAATGACACCTTGACGATCAAAATCAATTTATCCGTTCGAAAGTTACAGGTATTTACATACGTATAGACGCACATATATACACTTGGGCATTATCGTGAAATTAGTCAGAATAGCTCCCTTAAACCTCAAAACGTCAAGATCGGTTAGAAATTCTGTTATCGAAAATCGGACCAAAACCAATAACTTCCCGAATTTTTGAAAATTTTCAATTTTCTTAGCGGTAAGTTAAAAAAACAAATCCGCAGACTTGTTGGCTCGATCCCGAGAACTTTCAATTTGAAGTCTGGTCTATTACCCACTGTACCAAATCTCACACTTGAAAGATGAGGTTAATTGTATTCATTTAGATAAAATTGAACTTGAAAGAATTAAAAACATCAAAAAAATTATTGATTTCTTATTTGTGTTATATTTAATCATATTATTGATTGCATGGTAACGAGATCAATAGTAGTACACCCAGTAATAACGTTACAATAAATACTTTTTTTGGTCAATGATATAATTGAAAAGTCGATATTTTTCAAACTTTAATTAAAACTTTGTAATTCAATATCTCGTTTTTTTATAACTAAATTAATTATTGAGACTTCGAAATTTCCTTAACCATCACGCTTATGGTCTTGTTAGCCTACACTCAGAAATTTTAAAAAAGTTTACATACTTTATGAAATTTATGAGTGCGGTAAATAAATAAATTACATCGACTTTGTAAGATTTAAGAATCATTATAAAATAGGTTTTTTCGAATAATGTTGCGTTACATGGGCGTATCTAAATTATTTTATAAAACTTTATGATTCACACACTTGCACAGCATGATATTTACTCAGAAATTGCTATTAGATGGAATTTTCTAGAATTCAATTATTAAAAATTTTATATGACCATATAATGTTTTTTCTTGCAACTCATGGTAAAAAAGCATGTATTTGATTGGTTAAAGATAACACTACACGCAGGGTATTTTGCACATCAAAAATGTATAGAAAATTTACTATGTCATAGAAACACGAGGACAGTATGGAATTATGGAACAAATGACCGCTAACGTAAAAATTTTTAAAAATACATCGAACAGAATTTACAAGGTGCATTGTAATTTTGACAAAACAATAGATTGAGGAATTTAAATTTCTTGGATAAAATTTAATCTGTTGCTTTGTCAAAATTACAAGGCACCTTGTAAATTCCGTTCGATGTATTTTAAAAATTTCTACGTTATCGGTAATTTGTTTAATAATTCCATACTGTCCTCATGTTACTATGATATAGTAATTTTTCTATAAATTTTTTATGTAAAATGCCGGCCTTCGAATATGTGCCGAAAGTATTTTACAGCCTCGTAGATGGCGTTCAACTCGCCGTCGTACGTCGACAATTTTTGAATCGACGGGGGCACTTTTCGACTGAAAAATGCCAGTGGTTGCCAGTTGTTATCCACTTTTTGTTGCAATACGGCTCCAATACCGATTTCGGATGCGTCGGTGAATATTGCGCAGTCAGCATCGATTTTGGGGTGAACCAACAATATAGCATCCGCAAAAGCTCGTTTAGCTGACTTAAAAGACTCTTGAAGTTCAGTTGTCCAGTTGACTGGATGAGAGCCTTTGATTTTGGGTCCTTCCAAAATTTTATTTAACTGTGCTAAAATTTCTGCAGCGTTCTTGATGAACTTTCTGTAGAAATTCACTGTGCCGAGGAATCGACGAAGAGCTTTTACGGTTGTAGGAGGCTTGAAATTGACAATAGCCTCGACTTTTTCGGATAACGGCTTAATTCCATCTTTGGTGATGACATGGCCGAGAAATTTTACTTCCGGTTGACCAAACTGCCATTTTGGTACGTTAATTACCAGTCCATATTTACGGAGACGCTCGAATAAAATTTTCAGATGCTCCATGTGTTGCTTCTCCTCGTTAGATGCGATTAAAATATCTTGAACATATGGAAAGACGAAATGAAGGTCACCAGTGACCTCGTCGATGAATTTTTGAAATGTTTGAGCCGCGTTTTTAAGCCCAAACGTCATAAATCGGGACTTGAACAGTCCGAACGGTGTAATGATCGCCGTTTTCGGCACATCTTCCGGTGCAACGGGTATTTGCAAAAAGGCCTTTGCGAAATCGACGACTGAAAATATGTTTTAACCGTGTAAAAATGCGGCAAAGTCGTCAAGGTAACGCAATGAATATTTGTCGATGAGCGTTCGATCGTTGAGCGGGCGGTAATCACCACACGGCCTCCATTCTCCGGAATTCTTCTGCGCTAAATGAAGTGGTGAAGCCCAGGCGCTGTTGGATGGTCTGCAAATACCTTCCTCGATCATTTTTCGGAACTCTGCTTGTGCGATTTTTAGCTTATCTGGAGCCAGGCGTCTTGCTTTGCACGAAACTGGCGGTCCAGGTGACGTTCGAATATGATGCACTGTTGAATGTTTTTTAGTTTGACGCTGAGTAGCGTCAGGTCGTGCAATATCGGCAAATTCTCTTAATAATTCCATATATGCAGAATTACCATCGACTGCTTTTATATTTGTTTCTGCCGATGTTGTGTGAGAATTTCCGGGTGTCAGTAAACCAGTGATGCCATCACGAAGGCATTTGCGTTTTAGGTCGACTAGTAAGTCATAATGACTTCGGAAGTCTGCACCTATAATCGGTTTAGTGACTTCAGCAATTATAAAGTTCCATGAAAATTCACGGCGAAGTCCAAGGTTTAATGTAAGCGATTTCAAACCATAGGTTTGAATTATCGAGCCGTTTGCGGCATACAATTGGTAACCTATTGGTGTACTGATTGATTTCAGCCAGCCACGTGGAAAGACGGATAAATCGGAGCCGAAATCGACAAGATATTCCGTTCCTGTAGTTCGGTCTCGGATAAACAGGCGGCGAGAAATCGATTGTGAAGCATTAGCCTTCTTTACTGATTCTCGTTCAAGTTTCCCTGCCATTTACAGCTGAAAGCGCATGATCGGGCATTTTCATCATGCTTGAAGTGATACCAGCAATAGTCGAATTTTTTAACTTTCCGAGGACGATGGTGTCGGTGTGCTCTGGATCGTGTGTTCGGAATTTGCTCCTGAGTAAGCATTTCGCTATACTCAGCAGCCAGAAGTGCAAGTTGCTTACGCAAAGCAGCGATTTTCTCTGCGGCGGATGCGTACATTTTGAAATATAGAAAATAAAAATAATATTTCAAATAATAATAATATCACCTGCACTTATAATTATTTTATTTTCTTATCACTCTCCGTTTCAGAGTCCGACATCACCCGTCAACAATGTCTTCAATTCGGTACTGTGCTACCGAAAGATTATTGATGACGCACGGCTCAAGAATGTACAGCCGGTGTATCGGCCTAATCCTCGATGGTATTTCCGGTAACGGAAAGAAAATTATACGTGACACTGCACGAAAAATTAATTACAAGTTTTCATCACAGCTCGCGAAAACTTTTATCACTATTCGATTCGCACTAAAGGTCCCTCAAATCAACACTGATGCGGCATAACGTCCATAAGATGCCCAGCAATGCACCAGGGGTGATAAAAGATAAAAAAAACTTCACAATGATAGAAAAATTCACTGCACGAATTAAATCACAAATAAATTCACAGAAAAATAACTGCGAATAAAAATCACGGTCTCGCTGGTTAATCGGCAGCGCGACAAAGTATTCGCGGCAAAACGACACGAGAACTCGCGAAATTTTATAAACTGTGTAACGCCGTGTTCGACGCTTCCCTTAAAAAGAGATCACGTCAGGGTCACCAATTTAGTGGTTAAGGGTAAAATTTAACTATATTAAAATAAATTATTTAAACCAACTAATAATGATAAATAAATGTTTTATTTATCCAACGTAATTGACACAGTAAAAGAAACGTATACGAAAATGAAAATGCTTGAACGCGTGTTCGCAGCTCAGCGGTGTATCTTGTAATTGTTTAATGTCTCTACGAATGAGGTAGAGACGGAATATGTAAAAATCGATGTTCGGCGTAAATGGCCGAAATGGATCGATCGTAATTATTGTAGCAACGTTACATATATATATATATATATATATATATATATATATATATATATATATATATATATATATATTGCAACGTAAATTTTCCTTATTACTCGATAAACTCAACAAAATTTCACATAACTTTTTACTCGATAAAATTACTCAATTACTCGAACTCAAATTACACAAAATCGGGCTACGTTACACTTCACCTACCGGTCATTCCTCTCATTTCCTCCAGATCCTGACGGGCGCCAGCCGACTTTTATTTCCCCGGTATTGGCAACCGGTCTAAACGTACACGTAAATTAAAACTTAAAATCTAAATCCTTTGGAGATGAGCGAAATGAACGGTGGTAGCGGCATGTCCTGGTGCGCTCAGTATGCTAGGTTCTCGAGAGAGGGTCGCGGTTCTTATGACGCGGAAGAAGCCGATTAATTACATTTAAATTAAAATAAAATAAAGAAAAGAAAACTGAATAAAATAATGTAACGATATTGCGAGAGTGTCGCGGAGGGCCCAAATGGCCCGCAGTCGAGTGATCTCGGTCCATCAACCAAATAAATACCTGAGGACGCCATCGGGAACCTCTCATGGACGAATCACAAAACTTAACACAATAATTAATAAAATAAATAAACGTTGCGGTGATTCGCGACAACAATTCACATGATAAATGGCTCCAAGAGCACAATTAACAGATCCACAAGCTCTAAAACAACGACAGTCTAGGTTGCGGTCGAGTTCCGCCTCAGGGACTCTCCGACTCGCCACCACTCGCTCCTAAACTCTAAACTCGACTCCTGGGTCTGCTCGTACTCGAGCAACTCCGAATCCCAACTCTCTTATACCATGGTCTGCTCCCAACTATTCTTCTCTTTTCTCCCACTCCATTTACTCGCGCGCTCTACTAGTTCCAGTCACTCTCACATTCTCGCTTCCCCCACTACATACAAGCCGTGGACTCACAGGTCTTCCCGCAATGTCACTCCCCGTGATATCCGAAGTGAGCGAATTTTTGGCGTCCTCAAGAATCGCTAATGAGACCTGCCATTCCCAAATAAACGGAAACATACCCCTGCTAACTCCGGGTATCAACACGAAGGGGCGTCGACATCTCAGTCGCTCCTCCGTTATCACCACTTCAACCCCGAGGGCTAGGCCTAGGCCTAGTCATCATCACTGGTTGGGAGGCACGTTATCTTGGCCACTATCCACGACACAGCTAGACATTCCCCGTTAAATCCACGCTCCATCACACAGACACTCCAAAACATACCCCGTACCGTACACTTACACGTACTCTCAACTCTTCATCTACTACACGCAACTCGACACACATACTAGCTCTATCTCTCTCTAACACACAGATTCACACTTACTCCATCCTCAACTCTACCCCCTCGGCAATGTAACGTCACAATATATATATTCATATATTTATATATATATGTCGAAGGGCCAGCAGGTAGTGGATCGGCACTCTTAGTATCGTCATTATTATTACCATTATTCGTAGACATTTTTATTGAAAGGACAAAATGTCCGATAAACAACAAAATAACTATCGTCACACACAAAATTACTCTCAAGGAGATTTCACAAATGATTAGAGTATTACAAATAATTCAAGTATTACGATATGATATAAACTAAGATTAACGTTACACAATGTTGAATATTCACTAGAGGCTAAATATTACAATAACTACACTCAAATAATTTTATGGATTATAATACACAAGTAGTACAACAGTATTCACTCATTTAATATACAACTCAATCGTGGAGTTAACATGCTTGGTAGAGATAAAATATGCCCGACAGTCAAATTAGACTTCAGAACGAATACACGGTCAGCAGGATACGAGGTGCTCTCGACTCAAGCTCAAACAGAAGTGTCATTCTAATTGCACTCTGAACTCTTACTCTCCAAAACTACTGTCTTTACCTGAAAGACCCAAAAACGAACTCCATTATTCTCTATTGCACTATTTTACTATCCTCTGACCGTGGCTACGTTTGGTGAGCAGATGCCACTCCAAGTCTAAGCCTAACGTCATAAAAATATTTTACAACAAGCTTAAAAAATTTCCCAATCCGATTAAGTTGTAAAATATCGTTGCTCAAATCAAATATAAACTAAAATGTAGTTGGGACTTTCAAAAGTCTCTGGGAAAACCCAGTTATACTTTTATCTCCGACATAAATAAATATATATATATATATATATATATATATATATATATATATATATATATATATATATATATATATATATATATATATATATATATAATCAGTGCCATGTATTCAT
>OZ024712.1:11594604-11676010 GCA_964016945.1 Microplitis deprimator | reverse complement strand
CGTGAGACGTGCGAAATAGAAGCGAACGTTATACCGTACTGCATCTCTAACGTACTCCCTTGCTGCTGTAGTCTCTGCTTGGCTCAGTACTACTCGTAGTGTTGAGTAATACTCTGCTCTGTATGCATCCTCGCTGCGGTAGTCTCAGCTACTACCCTCTCTGCTACTGACTGACTGCACGACACCTCAAGTGTACTCCCGTAGTATTCAGTGATGCATGAGTGCTGGACCGTAGACTAACGTGATGCACTATAGTGCCGGTAACAAGTGTACCCTATACCGGTACCCTCATACCTAGCACACTGTCAATGGAGATGACCACTGGTAATACCAAAATAATATATTATCTATACAAGATATATATTTAGGCGTGATGCAGGGTTACTGCGGCACTACCAGTGGGTACTTGCTTCTCTGCTGAGTGAAGTTCACTTGGTAGCAATGCAGTGCTGGCTAGTACGTTGGGCGCCATATAACGTTCGCTTCTATTTCGCACGTCTCACGGCGGAGTGTGAGCGGTGTTTAATAGCCGTTATGGCCCTCCGATGGTGCAAAAACTGAAAATAAAATAATAACAAAATCAAAATTCCCATCTGAAGATATCCCGAATCTCCCTGGACCCACAGCTCTGCTCAGGCTGGGTTAGAAATCCTAGTTGGGCGCCAGTTCGTGTGCCCCACGAACAAATTCAAAATTTAAATAAAAAAAAATACAACACCACGGAGAAAAATGACAATGAAAATAAAATGAAATACAGGATAGCAATTTCAGATTTAGGAATAGGAAAGCATGAAAAAGATAGCAATAAATTATATGATGAATTTAAATAAATGCCGGGTTGATGACCATTTGCGTTAATTATATTTAAATTAATATGAACAATGTAATAATTATTTATATTCATGTATCACAAGCAGATAGTGTCGATTAAAATAATAATATAGTACTTGTAAATAATAATCGCCAAATAATATTATGTTACTTGTAAATAATAATTGCAAATTAATAATTTAGTACATGTAACTAATAATCGCACAATAATAATATAGTACTTGTAAATAATAATCGCAAATAATAATATAGTACTTGTAAATAATAATCAATTAAACTCAAATAACAATCAGATAATTGTAAATAATTATATCATTCGCATATGATATTCATTAATCAAAAAAAAATAATAAGAATAATTTAAACACAAATAATAATAAAATATAATGATCGTTATTCAAATTTAATTAACAATCTCTCATACTCAAATACTTACTTACTGACACCACTCGATTCCAAGAAAAACAATATTATATTGAAATTCCCATCAAACATGTACTATTTATATTATTTGATGAGATTTGAATATAAAAGTCAGTAAGTATAATTAAATTCAAGTCAGTCACAATTTCAATATTTAAAATATCCCATAATAAAGAAATAGTAATTGTTAAATTGAGTTATTGAATTATTGTCCACTGGGATCAACAATTACGCATGTATTATACAGTCATAGAATTGCCAACCGGTCGCGCTATCTCACTCGCACTCGTGAGAGATACAAATGGCCACCAACGCAGGAACGCAATTACACACCAATGTATTAGCTCAAAAGTACTTACAGTCGTCGTCAATATGCAATATGCGAACAGGCTCCATTGATAATAATTATAAATTATTTCAGTCAAGAATTATTGCAACAATCCACGAAACTATTTAATAATACTGGCAATAATTCGTCCAATGTAAATGGCGTCTCAAAAAATATTTTATTAATTTTATGACAGCAACAGGCACACACCCTGCTCTTACAGCTGATTATCCACGTCTGACCACGACAGCACGTGAATCTCCTGCCGGCACCTCAGCTGGCGCCATTTTTATATCTCTGTCTCACTTCAACCAATGGAGAATTATACCTGTCGCATGTTAATTTTGACCAGTATCAACAACAAAATGCATAGCTTGGCTTGTGTAATTTATCCCATTCCCGACATTAAATGGCCAATTGTAGCTATCATAATTAAATATTATCACGATTATATGATAACTCAGACAGCGGTTCCTTCATAAAACACTTAAATTTATTTATTATAAATAAATTTACTCATGCCAACTGTTGCATCGCCGCGCATGCGTCGCTAGGCAAAAATAATAATAAGCATATAAATAAAATACGCAATTAGTCATCCCAGCATCACAAAAATACAAGTATATGCTTAATTGAATCATTAAATTTTCCTGATTCAATAGTAATTTAAACCTAAGAAATGTATTAGATAATATAGCTTCAATAATTAAAACAAAATAGTACATGTAAACAAAATAATCATAATAATAATGGTAGGTGAGACGTGTGAGCAGCGTGTGCTGCCATCTGTTGCTCACCGACCTAATGCGAGACTGCCGCGATATTTAAATATCGTGACACTACTATTACTACTACTACTACTACTGCTACTACTACTACTACTACTACTACTACTACTACTACTACTACTACTACTACTACTCTCGGAAATGATGGTGATGTTGAGGAAGACTCTCTTCAGTCTTTCAGGATAATGATGGCGACATCATTATCTGGGAAGATGAAGACGTCTACCATCTCGTGCCATCATCAGGGTTTGAGTCCAACCGAGCGCGTCCCCGGGTGGCGGATAGGGGAATGGCCCTTACGCCTACTTCTGTCGATATCATCTTTGATGATTTTTCGCGTAATAAAAGAAAATTTTTACGATTTCCGACCAAACAACTTACAGAATGAAAATTCTAATTGTATCTTATGTACGATATGGGAAATTCAACAGCGTAATTTTCTATAAAGCAGACTCCTATGGAGTTTGTGGAAGCGTAATAGCTGTGAGTATTCATGTTATTTAGTCAAAAGACCTACAGAATCGAACTTACAAATAAATATTATTTACGAATCAAGGAAGTCAATAGCGTAGTTATTTTTTCGAAGAGTTACTCTTTCAGCGGTTTGTCAGAGCGTCAAAATGTAACTATGTCTGATTTTCGGACGACGGTGTTGTATAATTACAACACAAAAAAATCAATGCTTAAAACTTTTTTTTTCTAACAAATCGAGTTTTATTTGGGTTTTTGTTGAAGGATATTTAAAAAGTTTCTATTTCGAAAAGATCACATCTGTTAAGTAATCGAAACTATAAAAGAATTTAAATTCAAATATAGTTTCACTTCCGGCAGATAAAGGCAGCATCTACTGGGGCCTCGTTCATAAATTAAAACTTGATAATGCGCAGCTCGGCGCATGCGCATCTGCCTTTTTTTTGCTTCGTGTCGAGAAGACGGCCGCCATTATCTTTCGTAATACACATTCAACAGATAACACGTGTTATAATTAAATCTTATCATTTTGCGCTCATCTAAGAGTAATTAATTTAAATTATCATTTAATTAAAATCTGCATTCATCGGGCTCATCAAAACTATAATTATTTTTATAATTTTAAGCACCAGAGCTCATAAATAAATTACATAAAAAACTCACGAATTCCAGTGATCATCGACCACGTTTCTCAAGAGGTTATTCAAACGGGAGACATCACAGGTGCCCTTTTATTTAATAAATAATTATATCCAGTGTTCATAAAATTAAAAGACTCTATTTGATAATTAATTAATTATCAACATGCTCAATATTTTAATAAAATTAAAAGTAAATTCTCGCTCGGTAACCTCTGCAATCATGCTACCACGTGTTCATAAAATAAATTCAATTCCGTGCAATTTATTATAAACTCATTCAATTAAATTAAATTAAGTGATAAATAATATTATAAATTAATGAACTCAATTATTCATGCATTTTGTGCTATTAACAATAGTAATTTCAGTGTTCAATAATTAACTTCGCTCGGTAACCTCTGATTTCACGTTACTGTTTTCCTAACATTTTTTGCAATCAACTCAGTGTTCAAATATATTCAAATTAATTATTTCAATTATTTACTTGAGCTCAATTTTCTAATTTGCATTCAATTATTTACGTATTCATGAGCTCAGACAATTTAACAGTATTAAATAATTAAATCAACGATTTAATTGTGTAACCCAGTGATATTATGTGCTGTGACAAATAAAAATATTGTTATATTTTTTAATATGCGTATTTTTTAAATATCCCAACCACCAACCTGGCATGTATTTATTTTATTATTATTACAACAACTTCCAATATTGAAATTCAAAATGAATATTCGTTACGATACTTTGCATACAAATGATCATCTACAATTATATAGAGTTATACATAATCAAATATAATTATATACGGCCATTTTTTATGTCTGATAAGGTCTGAAGACTCATTCCTGTTCATGTCTGATTAGGTCTGATCATTGTTTCCTGGGCACTAATTAAAATGGATAAATTTTATGGTTCAACTTACTCACAAATTTCTGGAACATGATATCCTTCAGCAAGCCTAAATTTAGCTACTGGTACTGCCATTGTAATTTCCCAACCTTGACGTTCTCTCGTAAATGCTCGTCGAAGTTCTTCGATCAAGTAGTAAAAATTATTTTTATCAGAGAATTTACCACCTCGATCAGTTGCACCTGGGTACTCCCAGTCCAAGTCAAACCCGTCGAATCCGTATTGATTCATTAATGCTAATTTTAAATCAGGGAATATATTGAGTAAGTGCAATGATAATGATTAGTTTTTTAAGTACATATAGTTATAAGAAAAGTTATTCTGGACAAAATATGAAATAATAAACATCAAACACAACAAACTAATTCATAGTGGAGCCAGGTTATTAATAATTTGTCATCGTTAATATTTCAGGTTGTCAACGAGTTTTAAGTTTCAAATTTAGAATATTAAAAGCAATTAAATTTTTCATCTCATAATTTTTGATAACTCAATTTAACAAAGTATGAGCTAATAAAACAATGACCACATTTTTAACCACAAACAAAGCACATGCACTGAATTTTAGTTGATCAGATTAAAAACTAATTAGGAAAACAGTGCCAGAATTGGGGATGATCAAAAGATGGTGATTTACAAAAATATAAATATTTTTCATTTAATTATCACAGCCAACATACACTGGTACTTAAGTACTGATAATTTGATGAATTTCTGCATTTGCGCACACTGAATTTATCAAATTTCTTACCTAGAACTCTTAATGACACTTGAGTGTACGAAATTGATTGAATTTAGCAAACGAAACTAATGAGTCGTCAAAATCAAAAACATTGAATGTCCAACCACGTGATTGTAAGGCACGTGTCGAATGAAGATTAAATTTTAATGTTGCACTAAATAAATAATTATCCCAATTGAATTGACTAAATATATTGTATTAATACTGAGTTTTAATAATTATTAGAAGTTGATAATTTATGTTACCGGGTTATTACTTCTTGATTCTTCGTGGTCGTAATTCAATTAGCTAAATAAGCCGGGTTGAGTTTTCTGATGAACCTTGCGATGATGAAGTGACGTCAAATTAGTATTAATAATCGACAAGCATTCTCTTGAATATTTAATTTAGTTGATTAAATCGATACACAAAGGTGCAACAATTAACTTTGAACTTGAATGCCAATAAATAAAACTGAACGTAAATATGAGTTAAGATGGCTGAACTAATGATGATAATTTGATAACAATGTAGAAGAAAACCACATCACTAGCTATTAATTTTCTGATTGGTTGGTCGTGACGTACGTTCACCGCCTCGAGTATAAACAGCGAGTGCTGATTTCTTTATTAGTTCAAATACAAAAGGCAATTTTAAATTTAATAACACCACTGATTACTGAACGCCTACCATAAAACTGGATACATCAAAATACTTATGCACGCTAGTGAAGGTACATAAAGTATTGAAGAAACTGTCAAACGAAACACCCACAGGAATAAACAACATACCAACTATAGCACTAAAGAACCTTCCACCGAGAATCATTAAAGATTATACAGTAATTTTTACCAACGCATTGAACACTACCCATTCATAAACAAGAAAAGTTTTTAATCGCACTAGCGAGCTACGAGCGAATAAGTCTCACACCAAAAGCAACACTAATCGACTAAGAAGAAGCTTTTGACTCAGTACGGATATTCGGACTGATATTTATCCTGATAAGAAAAAAGTTCTCAACACCACTGATAAAAGTTATGCGGCAAATGATAACCAAAAGTAAGTACATCATTTCTGAGAGAGTTAATCTGTCTATTAAACTCACCAAACCTATTTAACATATGTATCTGCAATATTTCAGGACAATATACTTGCAATATTTTATGTTCTGTCTTAACACAAAGAGCATTACATACTCAATGGCCGATGCCAATAATACTATATTCTACGCGTTTAGAAAAACGATGCAGCAAATATACCAATTCCCTCGCAGTTTTGAATCACGGTGGAAACACCGTGTTAGTGGAATCACCGTGTAACCCCCGGTGAATCCATTGTGTTTCCACCATGGATTTGTTCCATTCTCACACCATAATTGCACCGTGTATCCCAGGAGATAACACAGTATACTCACCCGATATACACGATGAAAAACCACGGGGAATACACCGAGTTACCATGACGTTTCCACCTGGTTTCCACGAGCATCGCCCACAGTGTATCTACTCAATTACGTAATACTCTTCGAACTCGAAAAGATTACATTCCCCATTCACTTTCAAAATTTCAAGAGCTAAAATACGCAGTGCCAGTACAAAAACAAATAGATATAGTAACACCAAAGTTAGAAAGTGGGATCGTAGAAAACAGAATATTAAACATGAGAAAATTCAGAGGTCAGAAAAACACCTGTAAGAAGACTTTAAACTGCGAAAGACTTTACATCAGAATTAACAATAGATTCAGATTCAAAAGTAGAGTTAATAAGACGAATGAAAAGGAGGTATAGAAAAACGAAGAAAACTGTAAAGAAACACGTCGCCAGGGCGAAAGGAAGGATTAAAAAAGACGATGGAAATAAGTTAAACATCATTTCGGAAAATACCAACAATAAAAATCGCAGTTATAGAGAAAGATTACTGTCAAGAGACCGAAGTAGAAGGTCAGGATCAAGCAGTTTAGGATCCAACTCTAAATCCGTAGGAGAGACGTTAACGTGTTTGAATTGTGCCAAAAAAGGAGAGCACCGTACAAGATAATGTACAAATAAACGCGTAGATATCTGTGTTCGTTGCCTCAAAGTGGGAGTGACAGTAGATAAATGTGATTTTACAAAAAAGGAAGTGTGAGTGCAATGCACGCAAGAGGTTGTTCTCGACGCAATCGGGGCTCCTGCCTCCCAAGCACCAGTCCAACAGTCGGGGGGAGTGTCATTCCGCCACTTCGATATCACAGACGATCACCAGACAACAGGCGAGTCGGAAGTATTTGCGAGTGAAACTGAAAGTGACAATAACAATAACAATAATAAAGACAGTGACTGGTATCTAGGAAGTGTCAGTATGGAAAACGTTTTGAACTGGTGTTGGGTGGGCCTAGAAGAAAAACCGATGCTGATAAAAAAACAACCAGCAGCAACACCCAAAAAAATGCGTCAATCACAGGAGGAACAACTAACCAAGTACCAGTTGACATTGACGATAGCAAGAATAATCAGTTGAATTAAGATAACATAACAGAATATGTAGACCATTGTACAATGTGTAAAGTACAAAAACCAGATACAAATCTACCACAAGTCATACCAGGACACAAACCAATTACAGAGTTGTGGGAAAGCGTCTCAGTCGACACAGTCGGACCACTGCCCAGGTCAGTCAACCACAAGACTCATCTTATTGTCTTGTGTGACACGTATTCAAGGTATCTGGAGGCTCAACCGATATTTAAACCAACAGGTAGTAAAATTGTATTTTTCTGCGTACTGTATTTAACGTCAAAAAATTTTTAATGTTATTGAATATGCCTAAAATCAGGTAAAAACAGACCAAAAATTTTTTATTTTTCTTAATGAGGCCGAAAATTGGCCGACAGTTGAATTGGTCCGTTTTCGGCCTTTTTTAGGCCATAGTATTTTTTTTTCAAATAAAATTATGGTACCTAAAAGAAGTTTCATGCAACTCAAAATAGAACATGAAAAATTTTCAAGTTAAGCAACTTAAAGATATATTTCAAGATTTCAAGAAAAATTATTTTTTTCAATTTATAAAACATTGTAGTAAATCACTAAGTTATAATTTTATATAAGACATAGTAGAAACATTTAATTATCTAATCGGTATAGTGACATCATTTTTGTAGGAATATTTTGGTACAATATAAAATTTTTCTATTTTGGTACAATATAAAATTTTGTGGTACAATTGATCCCTGGTGGTTTTGAATCACGGTGGAAACACATTGGGTTTGTTCCATTTTACCACTGTGATTACGCGGTGTATCCACCAAGATTCCACGGTGGCTTTACCACCGTGTATACACGGTATCTTCACTGTAATTATGCGGTGGGTACACCGTGGAACCACGGTGGTGAAATGGCACAAAGACACGGTGGAATCACGGTGGATACACCACGTAATCACAGTGTATACACGGTGGTAAAATGAAAAAAACCCACCGCGTAACCACGGTGGATCCTCGGTGTCTACGCTTCCACGGTGATTCCACCGTGATTCAAATCTGCGAGGGATGTAAGTCATATAACAGTTTGTGGCTAAGTGAAAATATATTAATGAGAGAAAATGAAAAATGGATTTCTTTAACTTCATACGAGCTAAATTTCTTATCATTAACAGATTATAATTTTAAATAATTACTCCTTATGAATTTACGTAAAGGCAGCTGGTAATTATTCCCTAGTCAATATAGATAGATAGATAGATAGATAAATAAATTTATTTGATCTTGGAGTCGAGACTCCCTCAAGACCATCAATATTACATAATGTAGCAAATATTATACATTGTATACAGTACTTTTAACAATATAAGTAAGAATATAAAGTAGTATTCGGATTAGCTAATTAACTAATTAATGATATGATTTACTGATTTACATTTTCCATATAGTAATTAAAGCAGGCATTACTGAATTCTTCAAAATTATTCAATGTAGTAATATTAGCAGGTAAGGAATTCCAGACGCGTATACCATGAACAAGAAAAGAATTTTCATACACACTACAATTAAATCTAGGTAATCGCAAATAGTCATCCCTTACATCTCCTCTTCGTAATGCAATTGGTAAAAACTCTAAATCGCTTCTAAATAATTGCCGATAGTTTAATCGAATTTCCTTATAAAAAAGACAAGCTACAAAGTAATCTCTCCTTGATTTCAAGTTCAACCACCCTAGCCTAATATAGTAGGGCGTAACATGTTCAAATTTTGATATTTTAAAAATATATCTAACACAACAATTTACTTTTTGCTGTAATCTGAGTTGTAGTTTATTTGAAATATTAGTATATGCTGCACTGCAGTAGTCAAATATCGGAAAGATTAGAGTAGTAACAAGTTTTATTCGCAGCTGTTCGTTAAAAATTTCATTATTAATTTTTAAATGTGCTAGAGTTCTCATTGCACGACAACACAAACTTGTAACCTGACTTTCCCATGACATAGTGTTGTCAATCATGATGCCTAAATATTTTACAGTTTTTACATATTGAATAATACAATCTTTAACAACAATACTATTTGCATATTTACAATCATCACAATTAACCTTTACTCTACTCCCAAATATCGCAGCTATCGTTTTCAAAGCATTTAACTTTAAGCAGTTTAAACTGCACCATTCCACTATCGTATTAATTTCATTGTTTAAAATATCTACAAACTCATTTATTTGCGATGGATAACAAGGAAGATAAATCACTAAGTCATCAGCATAAAACAAATATCGACAATTAAGCCGGTTAGAGAGGTCAGCAATATATATTGAAAAGAGCAAAGGGCCAAGTACGCTACCTTGAGGTACACCATTTAGCACTTCTCTCCAATCAGATATGTTTTCTTCAACTACTACTGACTGTCTTCTATGCATCAAGTAAGATTTGATCCAAGCAATAGAACTATCAGAGAAGTTCATACGCAGTAATTTATGAAGTAATCTTTTATGATTTACAGAATCAAATGCCTTACTTAAGTCAAAGAAAACAGCAATAGTTAATTTTGACTCATTAATACCCAAACGAACATCATCACAGAACTTAATTACCGCTGTCTGCGTATTTAAACCTACTTTAAATGCCATTTGATACTTATCAGTATAATTATTATCATTAATATAACTAACAATTTGATCATGCACACACCTTTCCAGCGCTTTCGATAGGTTACTCAATAGTGATATCGGACGATAATCGGAACAGTTCATAGCATTAGTAGTCTTCGGTATTGGAACGACATGCGGAAACTTCCATTCAGCAGGGAAAACGCCAGTAGTTAGCGACTTATTGAACAACTCTGTGATAAATGGTAGTACAAATGACAACGCACATTTATACGCTTTGATAAAAAATTATCCGGACCTACTGAATTAGATGTTATTCGCATGATCGCTTTCTTTACAGTGATATCATTAAGTTCCGAGAAATTGAAATATTCATTACTATCAGTATTATTAATATAAAGGTCTAAGATATCTGTTACATCAACATCTATATTTGTAATATCCGAAGATTGTACGAAAAAATCATTCAGTTCATTCACATCTACAAAAACCTTCGATTGCGTATTTTTCCGCTTTATTAGACCTAGTCTTCTCAGATAATTCCACATTGACTGAGAATTTTTAGCACTTAGTAACTGATTATCAAAATAACATTTCTTCGCTTCACTTATTCGCTGCTTGACTAAACGACGCACTGCTGAATATTCTTTATAGGCATAGCCTGTTCTTCTAAAGATCCGATAAAGTTTATCTCGACGATTTTGTAGGTCCTTAATATGATCTGTAAACCATGGTGCTGGTGGACGACGAGGACACACTGTCTTTTCAGGTGCTACAGTATCAATAACACGACCAAGATGATAATGTAACCAATCATTCATATCATTCACTGATGCTAATGATCTCATAATGTTAATGTCTATGTCATCAAATAAACACTTCAGTAAATCATCATCAATATTATGCCAGCTTCTAAATGTAAAACAGCTTAGTTTTTGTGGTCTCAACTTGTAATTATATACCACAGGTATCAAATCATGATTTGATAAGAATGGCTGCAAAGACTGATCATAAGCCAAAATTTTTGTCTCATCATCAACAGCACAGACATCGATACAAGAATCTGAGTTTTCCAAATGGTGCGTCGGGCCATACGGGACAATATATAAACCAAAACCATCACAAAAACTACGAAGCTGTTCACCATAAAAATTTTTCTTATTCAGATCGAATTGAAATCACCCAATATAATAACATTTTTATATGCCGCCATTACAGCTTCCAGTTCCTCATCCAAGTCATCTAGATGTCCAGTATTTGGGGGCTTGTAAACAACACCAATCAAAATTTTTTCCCTAGACGACCTCAATATTTCTATAAATAAGTACTCTGGGTGATTATCTTCTATATTTTCTGAAGATGATACATACTTTGACACTAAATCATTTCTCACGTATATAGCAACTCCACCTCCACTTCGCAAAGTACGATCATGACGATGCAGCGTAAATAATGGCAGAGACACAATGTTATCAGATATTAGATAATTCAACCACGTTTCTGAGACCGCAATAACATCATATTGATGATTCCGAAAATATTCTTTAAGCAATTCAAAGTGACACTCATTCCTTAGAGACTGAGCATTGATATGACATACTTTTAAACAGTTATCAACATTACTCTTGGAAATATTCACATTATTTTTTGTATTCATTTCAGTATTAATATAATTAGTATTAGTTTTAGTATTAATTTTAGTATTAGTATTAACATAAGTATTAGCATTAGGTGCACCAATAAATGACGGTGATGAGAGAGTCGTTGATTGTTAGTCAAGCACACTCAGTAGATGCTTCACCCCTGTTGATGGCAATAGTTTTGCTGGTGGCTTGTCATCCGCATATCTAACATTTACGGAAGCATAAGAAATCCAGATATTTTTAGCAGGAATATGAGGATACGCCTTACGAACATCAAGCCGAAGCTTATACAACGACGAAGGATAACGTCGATGTACATAGACTGGAGCATTTGGATTTTGTGCTTTTGGTAATAATGCACCTACTTTAACTGCATTATTTTTTATTTTACTCATGATTGTATCCACATGTTTTGGATTATCGAACTTAACTCTGACGTTTCGATTTATAGCTCTAACTTTTTTACCAAGTCGTTCTACTTTGACAACATCAGCTTCAGTTACAGAAATTTTAAGAGTTTTTGTGAGCGACATAACAGTATCAAGAAGCCGTTCATTTTCTACTTCAGGAATTCCACCAATAGTCAATTCCGATGCCAATAATTGAGACTCCAACTGCAATGTACGAACTTCCAATTTAATATCAGTTATATTTTGAATGGTGCTTTTTATTTCATCCAAGAGATTACTACTGACCGCCTGATTATGTTCATTATTTTCTACCTTCGCAATCCTAGCCTCCAAAGAATTAACATTAGCTTGAAGAGACTCTAAATTAGTCACGAGACCGTTAACTTTATTAGAAATCGACTCTACAGTTGCAGAGGAAGCATCAATTTTCGTCTCAATACCAGCCATTCTCTGATTTATTAAATTCAAAGTATCTGTGATGTCAACAAAACATACTGGACACGAAGCAGCTATTCTCCCACCCGCAAGCCTTTTGTTTGGTAAACAATAACGTACTTTGACACATTTGTCGTGAAAATAATGCTTACAAGCAGCGCCAGTCTGAACTACTTCTGCTTGGTCGGTAATCGTACGTTGACACAGAGCACATGACATAGACATCGCAACGGTAGATGTCAGCAAGCAACAATTTCTAAAAGCAACGTGAGCTAAATATCCTAACCTTTACTAAAAAATAGCAGGGCTATTTACAAAATAATATGAATAACAACAGAGTTCTTAGTAAAAATAATTATTTCATAAGATTGTCAGATTTTCAAAATATAATTAGTAATAAAATGCATACAAGTCAATCCACTATTTCAAGAGAAACCAACAATTTACTAGCACCATAAAAGAAACACGTACGCACTGTATCACAATATAGACGTGCGTGAACATGGCTTGTCAGAGCAGATGACGTTTTCCTTCCTCAAGTCAGCTGGCCTGATGTCCGAGACTGAAGGGTATATTTTTACCTGCCAAGATGGTGTGATTAACACTCTCGAATACCGTGCTTAAGTGCTCCAGATGCAGCTACCCGACACTTTGTGTAGGGTGTGTCGGCATGGCTTTTGGGTTGAACAAGTGCGTGGTCGTTAATCTGGTAAAGGGTAAGTGCTCTGATGTGCGTGAAGATATCGAGTTAGTAGATGGGAGCGTCATTGACCATCTTGACGCAGGAGAGTCGTACAAATATCTAGGTATTGAGGGGAGTCCTATGCAGGATCTTCCTAAAGTCAAAATGAATCTCTGCAGCAAGTATGTGCGGAGACTCCGGAAAATCTAGTCATCAGAACTTTCCGGGAAAAACAAAGTCCTCGCAACAAACATGCTTGCTGTCCCAGTACTCCTCTACTCTTTCGGTGTCCTTAAATGGGCCCAAGAAGAGCTCAGAGATCTCAATATCAAGACACGAGAAGTCATGAATATGAATCGGAGGATGCACCCTAAATCTTCAGTCACCAGATTATACCTTTCCCGGTACATCGGGAGAGGTCTACAGAGCTTAGAGTGTCTACACGATCGTTTGGTTTTGGGTTTAACATACGAAGTTGTCAATTTCACAGCAGATGAAGACGACTTCCTTATGTAAATTGTTCATAATCATGATAATAGGCATAGGGGAGCGGCAAAATCCCTTGTTCTCGGAAAAGTAAACTCTCTTACTGAACTTCCTAAGGACGAATTCAAGAGGGTCATCAGCAACGCTGAGCAACAAAAACTGCTCAGTACACACATGGACAAGTCCATGCACAGCGTGTTCTTTAAACACGTGCGTGAACATGGCTTGTCTGAGCAGCTGACGTTTTCCTTTCTTAAGTCAGCTGGCCTGATGTCCGAGACTGAAGGGTATATTTTTGCCTGCCAAGATGGTGTAATCAACACTCTTGAATACCGTGCCAAAGTGCTCTAGATGCAGCTACCCAACACACTGTGTAGGGTGTGTAAGCAACATCCTGAAACGCTTATGCATCTTTTGTCAGCGTGTCCTGTGCTGGCAAGAACTGCATACGTTCAACGTCACAATGCTACTCTGCGAGTACTTTATTACCAGCTTAGACACACGCACGGTATCGATAAAACAGCAGTGCTGCCTTATTTGCCAGGAGATATTCTGCAAGTTGTTGAGAATGACTGTTGCCGTATTTATTGAAACGTGCCATTTGCAACAACGCGGAAAATAGATCACAATAAGCCTGATATCGTGCTCTTCGATAAAACCGCTCGGAACATTTATGTTATGGAGTTTTCAGCTTGGTTGAATATGACATCACGGTTAAAGAAGAGCACAAACACGAAATATATCAGGATCTCCTGTTTGAAATTGGCAAACTTCACCCAGGCTACCGTGTCAAGCTTGTCGTACTTATTATTGGCGTCCTAGCAGGGATGGATCTGACTTTTGTATCTGCATTAGCTCAAATCCCAACTTGTTCATCGCAAGTTGAGTTTTTGGCATCGAGGATGCAAAAGGCTGTCATTCTCGGATCCCTCCGTCTCCTAAGACAACGAAACTTGGCCTGCTGGGCATGCTGATCATCTTGTTGATGAACCATCGCAGCAGTAACGATTTGGCGCTCAGGTGAGGCCCTCGGTAGAGTGGGACTACCGGGGATAACCCCCTGAGCATTTATCTAAAAAAAGAAATAATAATAATAATGTAAACCTCGTCTCTAACTTAAGCCATCTTTTAGCTTCACTGTCGGCCACATTTCGGCTTTTTTGGCCTTGCGAGTCTCGGTCTCGTGTTCACTACCTGGGCAATTTTTTGCCAATTTCCGGCCGAGAATAAAAAGTATTATCCTTTCAGTTTTTAATATTTTTACCCGGGAAAACAATAAAAAAAAATTTGGTACTGTTACATTCTGGCTTGTCTATTATCAGACAGAATGATTTTTTATTTGACCAGGTTGACGTCGTTAAGGTGTCGATAGACCCCAGGTGCATCAGCTGTTGGCTTCTTTTATTTTATGCCAAAAAGTTTTATTGACTTACCATGGTGGAGATTATGGGCCCCATAAGTCGGCCCAAATAATCCCTTTCTGCTTCAGCCTTTCCGCCTCAGCTGGGGCGTAGTCGTCCCTGCCGGTGTTCTTGAAATGGGCCTCGGAGCAATACCCGTAGCGAGGGTCGTGGAACGGGATGGTCCCAGAAAATAGCGTTCGCTGGCTCACGTCAATAGTTGGTAGCGGCGTTCCACTGCTGATACCCGTCCAGAACGTGGGTCGACCCTGCGGTTGATGGTGTTTGTTGGACACTTCACTCAACTCCGACACCACGATACCCGACTTTGAAAACTCTTTTCGAACGACCAACGTCACCGGATCGAGGAGGACTTCCTCGGCAACGATCTCTAAGCGGGGACGTTGGTGAATTGAGCGACCGAGATCCTTGTGGATCGTTCGTAATATGCGACGTAGCTGAGCCTTCTTGCCTGACCTTCGGCTTCTTGGCATGAATTTTTTTGGATTCGGAAAGGAAGTGCTTAGGCTGCCGGTGTCGGCGCCCAAACGGGTGAGAATATTAGGCTGCCGGTGGCGGCGCCCAAACGGGTGATTATTGGGCTGCTGGTGGCGGCGCCGAAAGTTTTAAAATAAGGAGTGCGTATTTTGATAAAATACGTATATATATTTTGCCTTAAAGTCCGAGTTACAGGATCAAGCCAGCAGGTTTGTGTAGAGTTCTTAGCTCTACTAGATCTTGTGATCGACTGCGTTGATTCTGTCGCTCCTTGGTATTATACATTATCAAAAGTGTTAACGTTGCATCTCAGGTTTCCTATGAGAGAATCGTCGTGGCCCGGGTCTCATGCATCGTCATCTGTTTAGACTATCCGCGAGCCACGGTTACTTTCTTATCGCAAGAGATTTCCGTTACATTGTTGGTGATGAATAAGATAATATCTCCAACAAAGTAACGATTTATTAATTTATTATTCCTTTATGATTCTAAGAAGTGTCGAACCGTTTATTCGCCCACTGTGGCGAATAAATAATTAGAGACTTCGAAAAAAAATTTTCTAAAATTTTTATTTCAATTTAATTAGAGCCAGAACGTAACACCTCCCGATTTAATTAAGTCGCGGCGTTTTAATATAATCGGTGCGACTTCTATCATGAATAAAGTGGCTCGATATAAATTTAAATTAATTATGTGACTGACTCTATATAAACCAGAGCTGAATGTTTAAATGAATCTATATAAACCAAAAGTTAAAATCAATTTGAATACTGTAAGAAAAAGTTCTTGGCTGTAGAATTTTAACCTTAACCTGAGACACAACGTTTTATAAAATTACCTATACCTAGTAACGTTAGTATATAGTAATTTAATTACCTCCCGACTCGGTCGTTTGGTATTATTGAAATGATTAATTCAAAATATAAATTGGTATTGATATACGTCCGCCTTGCGGTAATTTTTAAGTTACTCAAGAAGTAACTGCTCAAGTCGAAATTCGTAATGAAAATGAGGTAGCTACCTCCCGACTTAAGTCAGTTAGCAACTTCAATATTCATCTGCATTTATAATAAATAAAGTAATTAAACCTGAATTCATGTTTGTAAACATCTTTTTAGTTATCTGGTGCTACTATACTTCATAATTATTGACAAATATAAATTTTCCTGATAATAACAGGTATTAAAGTCCTTAAAAATTAATTTATTGTCTTTAAGACAATTCCCTTAAATTTCTAGAATGTTTTATATGAAATTGTCACAATCTGGCTTTCACGTTCACTCACGATTTTCACTCGCAATTTTCACTCGCGGTTTTCCATGTGGTTTCTCAAACGAGTTAACATTTCACTATTTGTACACTGGTGTAGTTTGGACCTCAGTGGTTGATCTTCCAGTTGTCGATTTAGCTCTACATACGATATTTCTTCAGGTGGCGCAGACTTATGAGTTTCAGGTTCCTCGTCGATGATTGATATACTCGACCTTGGACGAGGTATTGGAGCTTTGCTTCTTTGGCTCTTTACATCCAAATTGTACCTTCCGTGGTGATGGCGATGCAATATGAGATTTGCTAATGTATCCCATATTGCTGTTACTAGGACTAGGCTGCAGCCGCATATGCCATACAATGCGTATGCATGAAATATGGTGTCAAAAATGAACTTTAACAGCCGTCATACTAACATGATCGATAAGGTACCAGTGGTAACGGATCCGAAGTCAATTAAACTTCGCCAAATTCTTTGTCCAGTGTTGAGCGCTAATTTTTCTAGCGCTTCTTTGTCGAATAGTCCCAGCACGTTGATGCTTCCTGCAGGTATGTCTCTTCCAGCTGCTCCCATAGCTATGGAATTGAGCAGTGCTGGTCTTTCAGCCGGAAACATTATCCGGTTACATAATTTCTCCAAATCTTTCGGAGACTAGATTCCCGATGTTGCCAGATGCTCTGGGTTTTCATAGTTCCAAGTCGGAACCGTCAGTGGTTGAAGTTGGTGCCCGAATACCTTGAGGCGTCAAATGGTACCACGCTCCATCAATGAAGTACCCTGTAGGTAAGATAGCATTGCACTCGATGATAGTCCCTCTTCTTAGGAGTATCCTTGACTTTGGAGCTAGGAAATAACTTTGGTTATTGTATGTTACCGGAAGTTCTTGATAACAATGTTCATCCTGTCGTACGCGCACGGGCACAGGTAGGCACTTTGTAATGTGCACTAGTTCACCCGCAACGGTGGTCTAGTACCCTGGGCTTTTCATAAGTGTGTAACCAAACTCGTCTGGAGCCAGTGATGACAAGGCCAATCCATTCATCAATATTGAACGCTCTAACTTACAACGTCTAACGAGGACGTCATGATAGAGGTTTTGTATTTGCTGCCTTATAAACTTCTCAACGTATATAAACTTACTATTCAGATACGCAAATATATCCATGTCTTCGATCTTGATCGCTTCTATTTGCATGGTGTAATCCGTGGTTTTACGGACTCCTATGAAAAGCTTCGGATGCTCCGTCTTGATAACATTATGGCCGCACACTTTTACCTCTCCTCGCTGGGCCAGCGCGAAGGTGATATCTTCCGTGGTGAGTGAGTAGACATCTGGATGTCCTTCTTCTCCAATTATTCTCGTAGCCGATCCCTGGTAAAGTAACGCGTATTTCATCAAACACGAATCTTTTGGAGTCTCGCTCCAGAACGCGGTCATACCTTCACTGGTAACGCAAGAAAGTTTTTGTGCGTCACATCGCGTTCCCGATATTAAAATCACTTGGTTTGTTTTAGTGTTCAACGTTGTTTCATAATCGGAAAGAGATATTTCAAATAACCCGTCGGCCACGACTTTTTCCCAAGTACCCCACGAATCACTAAAGACACCTTCCGCGCATGTACCGTCCATATGATGATCTCCGGCTAATATAGCCTGTCGAAAATTTGTAGCGTTCATTTTCAAGTCGATCATGTGGACTCGATCATAAAGCTAGATTGCACCCGTTTCATGCATTTTCTTACATCTAGTATAATCCATATCTAAATAATATTCTCTACGTCCGTTTAATACGGAGGATGTATGGGAGTGCATTCCGCAACGCTGTACTACTCTATTTATCAATATCTTACATTCGATCACGTGAACGTGAATTATCTCGGCCGGTTGTAATAGGCTTACGGTTACCTTTTCGGTTTCAGCTTTCCTTGCGGGGAAATTGCACTCCCCTACATCCAACAGTGATAGCGTAGTCATATTCATTGACGAACCACTGCAGTCATATCCAACCAGGCCCAAGGAAAAGGGAAGGAGTCCCAGCAGTATCACCAATCCGGTCATCTGAAAATTATATACGAGATATTCTTAGCTTGTTGAGGTGAACTATTTTCACTACCCCATCTATATCTACTTCGGCCGTCTCGTTTTGACCGATCGCGATTACGTTATGAGGACCGGTATACTCTAGTTCCAGGTCTAAACTGGTGTGGATTTATTTTTCTATCATAATAAAATTTTGACCTAACTTTAGCCTGATGTAAGTTCTCATTGGCAGTCACTTCAGCCTGTCTTATGCGTCTAAATAATTGCTCTAAATAACCTGCATATGCCTCATTGGGTTCTTCAATAGTTTGTATGCGAGAAGGAAGACGGGGTAACTTCCCGAATAACAGCTGATATGGAGTAAATCCTGTACCCTCATGTTCACTTACATTATGTGAAAATGAGGCTATGTCCAGGCATTCATCCCAGTCTTCATTCTCGCCTATGGAATTTTTCACGTATTCTTGTAATACATGGTGAGATCTTTCCACCGACCCATTACTCTGAGGTCTATATGCAGATGTATGATATTGTTTAATTTTATACTTTTTTGCAATATTTTTAAGTAGACTCGAAAGAAAGTTTGTTCCTTGGTCAGTTAGTATGGCCTTAGGAGGCCCGAAGTAGCAAAACCAACGATTTACTAAAGCTTGTGCTACATCTACGGCTGTTGCTTGCTCTAAAGCGACTGCCATCGAAAATTTAGTCAGGAGATCCTGTATAGGTAATATGTACTTATTTCCAGATGCAGAAGTATGCGTTGAGTACATAATGTCTAAACCGATTTTGTCGAACCCAGCATCAGGGGTATCCGTGAGGACCATTGGCTGCTTTGTCTTAACTCTAATTAATTTTTTCAGTTGGCAATCCAAGCATTTTTGAATATAATTGATAACGTCTTGTTTAATTTTAGGCCAGAAAAAACTTTGTCGAATTCTTTTATACGGTTTGGTCATGCCTTTGTGACCTCCCACGGCTGAACCGTGGTATTCCTCCGAAATTTCTAATTTTTCATCCTCATTTGGGATACGCACGAGGTTAAGACAAATAGTTATTTTAACCTTGGTGTCTGTGAATGCATCAATTAATTCCTCTTGGATTGTCAGCCAATTTATATCATCTATTTTACTAGTTTTTGCCACACTAAATGACTCTAGATCTAGTTCCATTACTATATTATATACAGAAGCCAATGTCTCTCGGATATCCTCGACCGATACGAGGTTAGTATCTCTGTATTTAGGCGCTGCTATTATACAGTGTTTATTTCCCCTGTAGGGTATTACAGTAGCTCTACAGAAAGTTAGTTGTGCCGGAATTTCCAAGACAGCAAGTTCTTTGCTTCCTTCGTCACGAGGTTTCCCTTTTACATTAGTAAATATTAGTACATTATCTGATTGCATTGACAACCGATCACGCGTTTCGCGAACGTTCGGAGCTATTTCTCGCGTCATGGTTGTAGTATGCTTTCGCCTGGCTCGTGGGCGAACCGGGGCATACTCTCCCTCATCACTGTCTTTTTGATCCACGTCTTTGCGACCTCGGACGTTATCGTCTTCCGATTCCGACGTTTCTCCATCGGTTTGGAGACGCTCCTCTCCGATATCATTTTCGTCATCGTTAGCTTCGTCGTCCACGTCCATCGGTTCGTCGTCCGAATCGGGAATAATCTGGTGACGACTCCGATATTCGTTATCCGAAACCACTACTTCCTCACCGTTGCTAGAATCGTTCGCAGATTGATGATCATTTGCGGGCAATTGATTCGTTTCTGGTACAGGTGGGGCTAAAAGCCATTCGCGGGGTCTAAATACAAATCGGACTGGAGGAGTCACGTGCTCCAGCTCGGCGTTATCATTTCCTGAATCGCTAAAAGCACGTGCTTTACGTCTAAGATTGTATTGTTTTCTCGTCCGTTTTGCCCCGGGGGTAGAGTCATCTTCGCTAGTTTCATCTGGAGTCGTTGCCGTTTTGTCTGGATCGTACTTCCGTATCGGCCCGACCCGTGCTTCAGGAATAAATTCCTCTGGTTTGTCAACCGGATTTCGAAAGAGAGAATCCACGTTTAAATTTACACGACCCGGCTTGTAAACTACTTTATACATGTAGTCCTCCATGCTTAATCGCCACCTCACTATTCGCGAGATTGGTGATGATACTGAATTAACCCATATGAGGGGTCTATGGTCAGTAACTAACGTGAATTGACTTCCGTAAATGTACGGCCGGAATTTATTCACCGCGTAGACTATCGCGAGCATTTCTTTTTCAATGGTCGAATAGTTACGTTCGGCTGAATTTAATAAGCGAGACGCGTAAGACACAGGTTTATCTTTATTTATTTCCCCTTGGCTTAAACGCGCCCAGATTCCGTAATCACAAGCATCGGTTGTAATGATAAACTCTAGCGAGAAATCCGGAAATTGCAAAATCGGCGACTCTATCAGTTTCTTTTTCAGCGTCTCGAACGCTTCCGATTGACTCTGACCCCAAACGAATACTGCATCTTTTTGCAGTAGCGACGTTAGTGGCTAGCTTATTTTCGCGTAGTTGTCAATGAATCTCCTATAATACCCGGTTAAACCCAAGAATTCCCGAACCTTTTTAACATTCGTAGGTATCGCGAATTTTTCGACCGCTTTGGTTTTCTTAGGATCCGGTTTGACACCGTTTCCCGATATTATATGTCCTAAATAATTAATTTCCTTTAAGAATAAATTACATTTATCGGGTTGCAGTTGCAAATCCGCCTTACGTAAACAAATAAACAACTCTTTGATCTTTGCGACGTGGTCCTCAAATGTTTTAGAGTAAACGACTATGTTATCCATATACACAAAGACACCTCTGCCAAGCAGTCCCACCAATACCTTGTTCATCAATCTTTGAAATGTCGGAGGGGCATTTTTCAGCCCAAACGGCATTCTAACAAATTCATAATGCTGGTTTGGCGTAGAAAAAGCTGTCTTATGTATATCGTCTGGGTAAATTTTGATTTGGTGGAAACCACTCGCCAGATCAAAGGTTAAAAAGTACTCTGCATCGCCTATTTGGTCGATTATTTCGACAATATTTGGCGTAGGGTAAACGACTGTAAAAGTTTTTTCGTTTAATTCACGAAAGTCTATTACTATACGCCATTTCTTATCACCGAAAGAATCTTCCTTTTTAGAAACGATCCAAATCGGGGAACAATAACCTGATTCTGAGGGTCTAATAATACCCTTTTCTTCTAATTCTCTGACCTGTCTCGAGATCTCCTCCCTACGGATGGGAGGAAAGCGATATTGTTTCTTAAATACTGGTTGGTCATCCGTAGTTGTTATACGATGTAAAATCTCGTTTGTAGACCCGAGATTCTCTCCAGATAAATAAAATAAATTTTGATTCTCAAAAATCAGATTTTTGATTTTCATGCGCTGCCGATCCGATATCTCTTCGGTAACGTGCACGGAGTTGGTCACTTCTTGTGCCCGCTCCGGCGTTTTATTATTTTCAGAGATCGTGAATACCCTTGATTCTACGACCCCTGAACCTTTTAATTCCTCTCCGACCTCCGACCCAACGTCTTTGGACAATCGTGAGTTAGGAATAGCCCTGATAGGCTCAACAAAATTATCTGCATCAATAGCAGTTGATTGAGGCTCGCATGGAAAATCATCAATTAAATTTACTGATTTTGATTCAGTGGAAATATCGCTTTCACTCCGCCATAAGGAAGATTGTAAATTGACCACAGGCCTAGGAATAGAAATTTCAGTATCAGAATTGTTGTAAGCCCGTAAGAGCGTACTACCGTTATTATTAGTTTCAAATGTGCCTCCGATTTCAAGTTCGGATGCACAGTATATTCGAGGTACGTAGCCATAATCAGATGAATCCAGAGTAGTTTTAATTTTAACCACGGTAACAGATCTTGGAGGCAATTTTTCAATCTCCGTTTTGAAGAACGGGACTTCGATATCGTAAAACGTAAATAATTTGCGATCGAAGAAGAATCTAGCGCCATATTCGTTGAAGAATTTCGCACCCAAAATAGCGGGATGAACTGTGGGGAAGTCGGCTTCCACCACATCAAATTCTATACCGTTACCGAATAATTCTACGTGGATTTCACCAACCGTATATACTGGGTCCTTATTTATGCCCAATAGCGCCAATTTATGTTCTTCGTCGATACCTTGCGGTTTATTTAACGCACTAATTTTTATAATATTTACCTCCGAACCCGAATCAAGCATGATCGTTAAGTCATTTTTTATATCATCGCTTTTGACCAAAATTGCTGGCACCTTGGTTTTCCTCAAATTAATTACGACTGTCGCGACGTTGACTGGTGCGCGATCTCGAAAGGATTTTTTGGTGGGCTTTGAACTTGTTTCGGACTCCCGTGGGACCCGTCGTCGTTCTTCCCCGGGAGTTTGGAGTTTCCTGATGGCCCATAACGCGTTTGTACGAGCGTTGCAAATTTAAAACAGTTTGCCAAACTGTGATTTACATTACCGCAGCACGGGCACTCTTCCCGATTTTTCTCGGGTTTTCTTTCGTTACCACGAGGTTTGTTTTTATTACCGTCATTCTGGTTTCTCCGGTCAACGTTATTGTATTTATTATTAAATTTATTATCATTATTAAATTTATTATTACTGTTGTTACTCAATCCCTTTTTCAGCAAGCAATCTCTTTCGAAATGACCGCGTTTATCACAATAGTTACAGCGGAGATCTCTATTTTTTTTTTCCTGGCGCTCTGGCCTAGGTGGCTTAGACCTATCAGGTTGATAACTCTGTATATGGGCTACCGTGACCGCGACCGGTGTTTGGAAGCGCTTTGCGTTGTCTTCCTGATTTTTAAACGCGGCTATCGACGACACGTATGTTTGTTCCAACGTATCGTGTGGTTTGAGCAAGCATTGAACCTGCAGTAGAGGTGGAATACCATTAAGGAAAGCTGAAATCGCGTCTTTCTCAATTTTTAGTTTTTCCGTTTCAATTAGTGTACCCCTTTCGGTTGTTTCCGCAGAATGTCGCGATAAATCGTACGAGCGCGGTTTACGTAAGAAACCATATTTTCTTTGGGTCGCATGATGATATTTTCTAGCTCGGCCTTGCATTGGTTTGCAGAACGGTGACGATCGAAAGTGCGAAGAAGGTTTTCGAACTCCTTCATATTACTATACTCCATGTTTTCGACAGCGATCCGAGCGTCGCCTTTAAATTTTTGCCGAACAAGTGTCAAAAACATAAATTCGGCACTCGGCGCTAGCATGGAACAAGCTCGACTACACGATCTTATAAAATCTCAAACCGCGGCGCTTGTACCATCAAAGGTAGGCACGTAGGACAACGCGTTCTTAATTGTGATATTCGCCTTGCTTGAGAGTTCTTTCGACCCACTGTTTCTCAATTGGGACATTTCGTCCCTGAGTTCCTAGATTACGCTTGGCACTTTAGTAACGTTGGCCGTTTTTATTTCTTTGAGCTCCGAAGCCCAGCTTTGTAATAATTTGGAGTCGTTTCGCAACTCTTTTCCGTGAGCAGCTACCGCGTTTTCTCGCTCCACCAGATCGCGTTCTCGTTTATCCAGTTTTTCCTGGATCTCTGTCAACTCACGCTCCCGGTTGGCTAACGTAATTTCGCGTTTGTTCAATGGCTCTGTTTGCATTATTTTAGCCTGCTCCAGAAGCTGACTAGATTCTGCTTCACGCTCTTTTAATTTTCGTAAACGACGTTCACACTCGGCCTTTAGCTCATCAGGTTCACCCTGGTTTATTAATTTGCGTGATTTTAACTCGAGTTCGCTTTCTCCCAAAGAAATTTCTAATTCGCGTAATTCTGCTTTAATATCGCGCAGTTTCGTCTCTTTTTCGATGTTTGCTTGGTCCCGCTCCGAAAGGTCACTTAATCGGTCGTTGAGAAGCCGTTCCCGTGCCTTAAGATCTGCTTCCCGGTCGTCGTGCATTCTACACTGTTCATTAAGTTTTTCTGACAGTTCGAGGAGTTTCGCCTCTGTCATAGGTTCTCTACGTTTGTCCATTTTGCAAATAATTATTTGTTTGAGCTTTCTCAATTGTCGCGCTAATTATTTGAATATTTATGAGATCATAAAAAAATTGTCAAAGCAATCGTAATTATTACTAAACGGTAGGAAAATAAATTAACTAATAAAATTAAGTAATTTCAATTAATTGATTCATGATATATGAAAAAAAAAAAACAATTGATTTGAGAAAAAAAAAAAAAAACGAATTAACTACTTCAACTAGGAAATAATGAATTCACACAATTTTACGTAAGACTCGATAGCTTTGACAAATTTTGATTCTTAACTCGCAATTGAGAATTCTGAACAAATCATATTTATTAAATAACTCGGTAACGTTTTATAATAAATCCCGTAAAGTAAAGCACTAACTATCACAAAATATTCATGGGTGTTTCCCGGCGGTATTTATTTATCAATTTATATAATAAAATAAAATAAAATTCCACGGGAAGTAATTTAATAATTTAAAAATCGTTCCCGTTTATAAGAAATGGACGCGACTTTTTTTTTAAAATAATAATTTTTCGAGGAAAAATATGAAACACTTTTTAATACGAGAAAAAAAACACTCGCGTTCACTTTATTAAAATTTCCGTAGCAACACTTTGTATGAATTAAAATAAAATAATAAAATAAAAGAAACTCGACAGCATCCTGGTCACAGCACCAATGTTACATTCTGGCTTATCTATTATCAGACAGAATAATTTTTTATTTGACCAGGTTGACGTCGTTAGGGTGTCGATAAACCCCAGGTGCGTCAGTTGTTGACCTTCTTTTATTTTATGCCAAAAAGTTTTATTGACTTACCATGGTGGAGATTATGGGCCCCATAAGTCGGCCCGAATAATCCCTTTCTGCTTCAACCTTTCCGCCTCAGCTGGGGCGTAGTCGTCCCTGCCGGTGTTCTTGAAATGGGCCTCGGAGTAATACCCGTAGCGAGGGTCGTGGAACGGGATGGTCCCAGAAGGTAGCATTCGCTGGCTCACGTCAAAAGTTGGTAGCGGCGTTCCACTGCTGATACCCGTCCAGAACGTGGGTCGACCTTGCGGTTGATGGTGTTTGTTGGACACTTCACTCAACTCCGACACCACGATACCCGACTTTGGAAACTCTTTTCGAACGACCAACGTCACCGGATCAAGGAGGACTTCCTCGGCAACGATCTCTAAGCGGAGACGTTGGTGAATTGAGCGACCGCGAACCTCGTGGATCGTTCGTAATAAGCAACGTAGCTGAGCCTTCTTGCCTGACCTTCGTCATCTTGGCATGAATTTTTTTGGATTCGGAAAGGAAGTGCTTAGGCTACCGGTTTCGGCGCCCAAACGGGTGATTATTGGGCTGCCGGTGGTGGCGCCCCAAGTTTAAAAATAAGGAGTGCGTATTTTGATAAAATACGTATATATATTTTGCCTTAAATTATAAATAAATATTTTGACAGGATCAAGCCAGCAGGTTTGTGTAGAGTTCTTAGCTCTACTAGATCTTGTGATCGACTCACTTGATTCTGTCGCTCCTTGGTATTATACATTATTAAAAGTGTTAACGTTGCATCTCAGGTTTCCTATGAGAGAATCGTCGTGGCCCGGATCTCATGCATCGTCATCTGTTTAGACTATTCGCGAGCCACGGCGTCTTTCTTATCGCAAGAGATTTCCGTTACATTGTTGGTGATGAATAAAATAATATCTCTAACAAAGTAACGATTTATTAATTTATTATTTCTTTATGATTCAAAGAAGTGTCGAACCGTTTATTCGCCCACCGTCGCGAATAAATAATTCGAGACTTCGAAAAAAAATTTTCTAAAATTTTTATTTAAATTTAATTAGAGCCAGAACGTAACAGTACATATAATTCAAACGCGAAAATGAATATTCGTTAAGCTCTTAGTAGATTTGAAATTTTGAGCTGCTTTTTCGGGAGGATTTATTTTATACCTAAGACCAATATTTAAGACCATACGACTGAAAAAAAAATTAGAAAGCGATGCAATATCTGAATATTTTGTTTAGTAAAAAAAAAATGCTAGAAGGAATGCAACTATCATCATTGTAACTTTGAAAAATCAGTTTTGTTAGGATCTTTTCAAGTATGATGTAATTTGTTGTGAATGATGTAATATATTGTAAGCTTTGGCAAGATCATTTAGGTATGTCTAGTAGAAGTACTAAATTTACTTACCAACAATACTTCTGATAAATATACTTCGCCGTTCACTGTTACTCACAAGAGAACTGTATTTTTTTCCGCCTTCACCCCACCCTCCAATAGCGATCGCTGTTTTTAATCCTGGAAATTTTTGCTTTAAACCAACAAATTCGTAGAATCCATTTTTTTTTACATCGATTTCAGGATCCAAGATAAGATATTCCCAAGTGACATTACTGATACCAATAAATGAATAAATGACATGAGTACAAAGATCTCCCCGTATATCCTTTATTCTGTAGCTACCAAGTCCAGGTCTATAGATAGCCCAATTACTAAAATAACAGACAACTCTTGCAGGCTGTCTTGTTGCTGAAATAAATTAAATTTTAAAAATATGCAGAATCGATGATATGCATTTATAAATTTTATAGGATGAATATTAATAGGAACGAGGAGCCATTAGTTTATAATAAAAAAAAAAAAAACAAATTGAATATGGGAAAACTAAATGAGATAGTATAGTGTACGTAGGAAATTTCCAGATGATCCATAATAGGGTCTTACGAAATTGTCATGAGAAAAATGAAAAGAATAATTTTTACGATTTCATTGTGGAAAAAAATAATAATTCCTATTCAATGAGTAGACGTAAATTGAGAAACTTACACTGAATACACCCAACTAATGCTGCAACCATTAGAATCACAGATATGAACTTGAAGAGACTGAACATAATTGATCCTACAATTAAAAAAATTTTTTGTAGGTAAGTTTTGATAATTATAAGGTTCAAATAGTCTAGAGGAATCTAGAGTAGTAGTATGATTTATTGACCCGAATATGAAAAATTATATATAAATAGATAAAACTATACAAAATTATGTTTGAATTTTTAGAATGATATATACTTCTTCTCGCCGAATAAAGAAGATTTCATACAGTTGAATCAGGGGGGCCAGAAAGGAACGATTTCGAAATTCTCTGATACTTCCTGGTTTTCCAGTAAAGTTTTTTACATTTTTCTCTAATTCAGAAATTTAGTTCATATTATTAAAATAGTTGTTATGATTTGGGGTATTACCCCAGAATAATTAAAAATATATTAATAATTTAAATGTTCAGGTTTGACAACATTAAGGTATCAATCGACCCCAGGCGTGTCCGTCGTCGATTATTAGAGATTAAGAATTTTTTTAAATATTTGATTAGGGTCATATAATAAATGGTACACCACATTTAATACATTTAGGTATGTTTTAATTAACAAAATTAATTATTGAGTCAGTCAGTCACCGGACCGAGGTCCGGTGACTTAGATGTTTGTCGGCTGACTGCCTGTTCTGTCTGCACAGATCCAGTACAAAAAATTATAAAATTATGAATCGTCCAGCGTCGCATCTCAGGTTACCCTAGCGAACGTCGTCGAGGCCCGGGTCTTATGCTTCGTCATGAGTTTAGACTACGGGCCACGACGGTGTTCGCGGAAATCGCTTATCTGCTGTAGTTGCTCTGTTGAAGAATTTTTCTTCATCAGAGCGACCGGAGTTTTATTATATATCAGCAAAAGAAATTTAAAAATTTTTATTTAATTATAATTAAAGCCAGAACGTAACATAGTCAAAGTTTAAATTATATTTTATTTGTCAATAATTAAATTCGATGATTAAATCATCCCGCGAAAAACATGGGCACATATGAATCATATATAGGGATATATAGGCATATTTGGCCATGCATGGGCATATTAACGTTTTCATAAGGTTATGCATAGCCAAATATGAATCATGTGAGGCCATATATGGCTATACGTCGTTATGTCTGACTATAGATAATCATTGATGCCCATAATTAATGAATTATATATGGTGATATACGGCCATATATAGTTCATACATAGGCACATATTGATCATATATATGCATATATGACCATGCATGAACATACCAAATTTTTAATAAAATTATGCATTGCCATATATGACTCATAGAAGACCATATATAGCCATACATAGTTATGCAAAGCTTCGTGCATTACCGCTATGTCCGGGAGCTGCCGAACTCGCTACTGACTTCAATGTCAGAATAGTGCCGGGTCACTCGCTATTTGGGCCCGACACATACAATTTCTCTCTTATGACCGTGTCAAGATGCCATGAGAACCCGCTACAAGCCGGCCAATCAGATAATTCGTCTTATATTAGCCGGCCAGGGATAGAATTCAACTTATACCGAGAGCTCGGCAGCCAATGAGGAAAATTCGTTATCAACTACTTCCTGTTGGCGCACTTTTAAACCAATGGGAAAATTCGTCTCATGCAGCGAGGCTGCCACGTCACCACGAAGCGTTTACGACGACTCAACGACGCTCTCTCCTTCAATTCTTCTACAACGTGTCTTGTAACTTACAACCTCGTGTATTTAAACCTCTTTGCTAAATAAATTGATTCTTTTTTTATACAATTCTAAAACAACTACGCTAAATTATCCTGAATATTTAGTCAGTTTACTACACGGAAAGAACAAGATGATACTAGTTATCATCTCAGATTATATTCAGTTATATCTGAGGTAAAAAAAATTTCAGATAGTACCCAGTATAATCTAGATTATACTGAGTTCCATCTCGATTATACTCAGTTTCATTCCAGATTATACTCAGTTACATCTCAGATTGTACAGCGCTAGATTATACTGGTTTTCATCCTAAGTGATAACTACATACATCTGGATTATACTTAGTACCATCTCAGATTATACTCAGTTTCATTCCAGATTATACTCAGTTACAACTCAGCCATGTTTTTTCTAGCGCATGCGTATCTAGTATACTAAACGCGCATGCGCTACAAATCCACTTCGATTGCTCGACATGCATATCGATGATTTGCTGGATCGTCAACCGCTGACTTCTCACTCCACTGCTGATCTGGATGCGCTGCTACTCGCTGATAAAAAATCGCTGGACGCCATCACTGCTTTGGGAATACCAATTGGTGGGTTGGACCCATTTTTAATCCACTTAACTGTTTGTTGTTTACCATCAGATCTAAAAGTGGACTGGATGGCTTCGCTTGGGTTATCCAATGAATTTCTCACTTACCAACAAGTACACGAAATGCTTAAAGCAAAGGTTCATGCGTGGGAAAATTCAGAAATTGCCGTCAGACTAACTTCAGCTCATTCTAAGGATGTGGTTGACAGACTACCTGCTCCTCAATCATATGCCAAGTCAGCCGCTCCAAGCAAACGGGTTAAGTTTGTTAACAGTAAATCCGCTACACCTGCCAGACCATTAACTTCTACTGGTTCCGCTAGCTATGCCGCTTTTACACCTAGAGAGAAGACTAGTGAGCAGGGCATGTGCCCAATCTGCATGCAAAAACACTTTGTGTTGTTTTGCCCAAGCTATCAACAAGCTTCACCACGAAACCGGAAAATGATTGTGCAACTCTACCGGCTTTGCTACAATTGTTTGGGACGCCACCGCTACACTGACTGCATAACTCCGCAAAGCACCAACATTGTGACCAGCCATATCACACGTCAACACACATTGACGATGGTGCTGCTGCTAAATCGGTACAGAAAGCTCTTGTATCAAAATCAAGTAACAAATAGTTCTAATTTTGGTAACTTTTGTGCTGAATTCGCTAACCTATTGTGCTTTCAGCTCACTCGCTCAATGTATTACTCGCTACTGCTATTGTTAAATTACAGTCGCTAACAGGAAGTACATGTACAGCTCGTGTACTTATTGATCAAGAATCGGAGCTATCTTTTGTGACGCATTCGCTAATCAAGAAGCTGGATATTCAACTCAGTAAAGCAGCTGTACCATTACGTGGAATTGGTAATGTGTCAGCTGGGCATTCGCTTGGGTCATGCAAGATGACGCTGCATTCGCTACACAGCAACGCTTCTATTATTATCCAAGCTCATGTGCTTGCTCTATTGACGGTAAGCTTTCCGTCATTTACGCTAACTAACAAGAAATGGCCGCATATAACTGGTCTACAACTCGCTGATCCAGATTTCTTGACTCCACGACCTATTGACATCATTCTGGGTGGAGCACCAGCTGCTCATATAATCAACGCTAAAATAAGGAAGGGTAACGAGAATGACCCAATCGCTCAGTCAACGACGCTTGGCTGGATCATTTAGGGGTCTGTGGACACCGCTACATCAAAAATGACCGCTTATGGTCCTCATGTCACCGTTGATGATCAACTACAAGACTTGATGAGGAAGTTTTGTTATCAAGAAGAGCCACAGACAGAATTCGCTACACGCTATACTGAAGAAGAAGAAAAGTGTGAGAAACACTTTGTCAATACACACTACAGACCGTCTGATGGTCGATATGTCGTTTGCTTGCCGCTTAAAGCTTCACCAAGTCAACTGAGTGATTCGCTACGAGTTGCACAATACGCTTTACTACGTTTTCGCAAACGATTGGAGGATGGTCTAGTTTACAAGGAGTTTACGAAATGAATTCAGAATATTTACAGTAATGAAACAGAAAAAATACGGTATTTCAACAGCATTAAACCGTAACTATACAGCATATTTATAGTATAGTTTCGGCATTTTTGCAGAATCAAACCGTTCTACTTGGAAAAAAAATTTATACATAATTATATAAAATTTTTGTTAGTTATATATAATTTTATATAATTATATATAACTTTATCAAGTTATATATACACTAACTGTCATAAAAAAAAAAAAAATTTTACTTGCATAATTTTGTTTGAATTAGAACCATGTAAACTAATAAAATAAAATAAAAAATTTATACCTTGCACATTTTCGATGATTTTAAATGCAAAAGCGAACAAAAAATTAAACTAAATTTTCTACAATTTTCTATTATGTCAGCATAAATCTGGCAAAATTGTAGGATAAATATGGTATTATTACTATTGAAATACGATTTTATTATTATAAAATTATCGTATTATTACCGTTTTTATATAGCATTTTTTCGGTAAAACTTAGGCATTTTTATAGTAATTTTACTGTAGTATTCTGGTAACTTCACAGTTTAAGTACAGTAAATATACTGCATAACTGTAATGAAAAAACTGGCTAATATAACTATGATAATACTAAATTATATGGGTAAATTTGAGGCATGCGCATAATTTCAGAATATTTACGGCATTCTCAAAATCGCGAGGGAAGTGTTATCTGTTCAATGAGCCATTGCCGAGGTATAAAGTTGCAAACTTAATTTATTTTTTTTCGTGTTATTTAAATGGAAAATTAAGAACCATGAATCGGCGTCTCTTAATATTAATATTGAGGGCTCAAACTTGTGACGAGGCGATTTCCTCGAGTTGTGTATTCCTCGCCCGTGTCTAATTAATACAGTTAGCTAACCGACGTCGCGACAACCAAGAGGTTAAAACTCACGGTTGACCCGTCGTACGCAAATACCGCTTAGACTCCCATCACCACGTGGTCTGTTTTATTTCCTGGAGGCACAATGCTCCACCTCAGAGACCCTGAGTTGACCCACTGGAACATACTTTTTTCCAGTGCCCTGCAGTCCACCCTGCAGAGACATACACGGCTGGCTCATAATCAAATGAGGCCAGTTTTAGCTTCTGTAGCGCCATGTCTGAGGGGGAAAACTAAACACGGTCTTTTATTCTTTCCACCAAGTGACAGAGTGTGGGCTTGCTCCAATGTTACAGACACCACAAATTCCAAGAGCTCTACTCATTCCCTTGGCACTGCGTAGCTGGTCCGCTGCAATTAAGTCACCAAGAGAAAAAACTAGAGGAAAAATCGTCACTCTTAGTTATCTCGTGTGACTTAGGTGACGTATTTCGGATTTTTGCTAATAATACTACGGAATTCTGTGTACTGATTATCAGAAAAATATTACGTATTATTAACTACGCTGCATTGTATCGAGTCGTGGATTAATGATAAATACAATCATTGATTTTGTATAAAGTGTACATAGTGTTTCCTCGTGGCTAGATCGCACGTAAAATCGAGTGCGATTGTGTTAATAAATCACTTTCTTCATTAATACCATACACTCGTATAAATAATTTCTTGATAAACTCTACTTTATTAATTTCAATAATTATTACCTTAATTAATTTAATATGAAGTCTCCTTACTGCTTTAGTGACACGTCAGGGGACTATTTTTTGAGTACTTTAAAATCACTTTTGATACAAGAAAGTTTATTTTAATGAATATAGTACGCTGAGCAGAGGTAGATTAGGTTATTATCTTTCGATTTTATCAATGAAATAAATATGACCTGTACTATTTGAGTAGATTTTTCTAAAATCTAACTATTGTATTTGTCCTCATGGTTGATTGTTAAAGGAATTTTGTCACAACCTATTATAGTTAGTTGAGTAGGGTTCAAGAATACCATTCGTTAAAAAATTTGTATATGTATAAATATATATATATATATATATATATATATATATATATATATAGGATATAACGCAGTTTTGTCGTCACGATTGCGCCTACAATTCTTATCAGATCTTAATGACATTTTTGACACTTTTTCTATGGGCGATTATTATGGTTAAGTTCGAAAATGGGCTAAATTGTTCGATTAGTCTAAGGGTTATGGCTGTTTGAAATTTCCACGATTTTTTGAAAAAATCAGTTTTTATCCACTTTCAAGTTCATATAATTTTAAAACTAATACTCATAGAACGTTTCCGTAAAAAGTATCTAAAAACTTGTCTAATAAGCTTTAATTTATGACCTTAAACTTTATGTTTTGACCATTTCTTCCAATAATTTTATAGCTGAAAATTTTAATGGAATCAAAAATTATTGAAAATATGGTTTTCATTGCACATAGCTTATGCATTTTCCATTATAATCCAGTTCCGTCAGTTGTGTTTTATTGTAAAGAAAATAACCTGTAAATTTCACAGCTATTTTATATTTTAAAAACATTTCTTTTATTACTTATGATGTATCAAATGTACCTCTATGCAATATGATTATCACTGGTCTTTTCGGTTCTCAATGAAATTTTCTAAACTTATTCTATAGGCAATTATCTTGATCAAATTCAAAGATGCGCTAAATCGGTCCATTAGTTTTGAAGCAATAGCTGTTTAAATTTTCACGATTTTTCAAAAAACTCAGTTTTTATTTACTGCTGAAGTTCACATAACATTAAAACTAAAACTGATAGACAATTTCAGTAAAAAGTATCTCACAGCTTGTTTAGTAAGCTTTAATTTTTTACATTAAACTTTATGTGTTGACCATTTCTTCCAATAATTTGATAGCCTTGAACATTCTAATGAAATCAAAAAATGTTAAAAATATCGTTTTCATTTCACATAGCTTATGCATTTCTCACTAAAATACAATTTTGTCACTTGTATTTTATTGCGAACAAACTAAGATGTAAAGTTTACGGCAATTTTATATTTTAAAAGTAATTCTTTTATTATTTATGATGTTTCAATCGTACCTGTACACCCGATAATAATAACTGATCTTACCATCGTAATAGCGATTACAATTATGATCTCATACTAATTTACTTTTTTATACTTAGTTTACATGAAGCTTAGTTTAGTACATGACCTACATAATGTTTTTTCAAATCAAATATCCGAAGTTTTCTATCGAAAAAAGTCGTTGCCCTTTTTTACCCTCACTTTTAAAAAACGAGCCTTATTCCATATTATGACTATTCACTAGGGTGGGCCAAAAAAAGTGACTATTTTTTTTTCTTTAGTTATAGTGAAAATATTGTTTGAGATGATGAAAAAAAAATTCTGTTAAAATTCGAGCTCTTAATATTAATATTTAGAGGTGCCTACATGCAATTTTCCATTTCCCATTTAAATAACAAGGGAAAAAAATTTTTTTATTTTTTTATTTTTCTAGCTCGCATTTGCACGTCATATGAATGAGTCCATAGCATATTCTTGTAGAGAATTTAACGCTCTACAAAAAAGGTCTCTTATTTTTTTGATAAATCCATCCATTCGAAAGTTATTGGAGCTAGAAGTCGAATCTATAATAAATTTCCAAATCTTTTTACTTTTCCAGCAAAACTATCAGGCTTATCAAAAAATGTCATGGTATCTTTTTTATAGACAATTTTATTCCCTACAAATTATTTTTCATGAAGTTTTTTGAAATTCCGCATTGTTTTCTAGTTATTTTCATTTTAATTCCAAGATCGTAAAAATAATAGTCTTCTACTCTATTCTGAGAACTTGGCATTAAAATGAAAATAACTAGAAAACAATGCGGAATTTGAATAAACTTTATTTCAAGAGACAAGGTCTTGCCCAGTTTACAGAGAAACGCCCTTATATGATTTTGCCTACACGGGAAAAAATAATCGGTAGCTACTACCGATTATTTTGGTAGGTATTACCGATTTTTTTGGTATTAGTTATGTACACACACTCACACGTACACAGACGCACACATGCACACACACACGGACAAACACACGTGCACACATGCACATACGCACACACAGATGCACCCGTGCACACACACGCACATGTACATGCACAGTAGGGTGTCCGTTATTTACCAAATTAGATTTTTTTACTTGGCCATGATAAAAATCATTTATTTGTGATCCAAAAATAATAAAAAAAAAGGCTATTCGGCAGCCGAAATGGAAGTAGATTTCTCATTATAAATAAAAATTAATTACGAAATAAATTTTTTTTGACATTGTTAAAAACGTTCAAGCTAATTTTAATTTCATTTCTAAAAAATTTAAGAATTGAAATTAAAAAATTTAAAAATTTATCTGAATGTTAAGTTGGATTGCAATAATTGAAGTTGAAGCAATGTAAATGATTTACAAAAAACCATTTTTAACTTCCCGCTAATAAAATCGATGATTTTCTAAAAATTCTTGAAGTTATTATTTTCCCTCCGATTGTCGAAAATCGAGTTCTCATCAGATGTCGACTGTAACAGGGTAAATTAATAAACTTAGATAATTAAATAAATTGAATTTGAATTTTGTTTCCCGCCGATAACCGGCCAACGACCTCGTAAGTTGCGAGTTAGTGATGCGACTAGTCACCGGGTGTCGCATAGATCACTGAGACCTGTCCGTTCGTCATTTCCCTAAGTTAAGAAAAGTGGGACTAGGTTTCCGGGGGAGTGAACTAAAGTTGAACGTGATATAAGGGACTGCAGAACGTGAAATCGGGGAGAGTTGTTCAGGCGATGACAGCGGCAGGACGCAAATTAAATAATTCAGGTAAATATAAAAGTCTACGTCCGCTCCACGTTAAACGAGGCGATTTATTAATTAATTAATTGTCTATTTTATTGTCAGGTCTTTGGGCCGATAATTTCATTAATTAATATTTTCTAATGCGTACTGTTCATTGACAGATTTGAAGCAAAATATTGATTAATTGGGAGCGAGGCAAGACGAGGAGAAAAATAAATTACACGAGAGACAACCAGCCGACACAAAAAGAAGCAGCTACCACTATAAGTGAAGACAATAATAGTCCATCAGCAAAATTTTGATCAGTTGCTGCTGTACAGTTCATAAAGGTAAATTTATAATTAATTAAGGCCTCTAATTTAATTATTAGAGGGCCGGATTAATTATAATAATGTACATAATATCTTTCTGTAATTGACTTGAAAACCCAGGCCTGTCGGCCGTGTAAACCGCGTCTCGTGTTCTCGAACATTCCGTCGTATCTCTTGCCGCGAATATCCGCCATTTTGTCTGTACTCTGAATTTATTCTATTCGAGGCCTCTCGGCCGGAATAAAATAAATTTTCGCGTAAATTATCTGATAATTAAAGTCATTAAATTAAATATTAATTTATAATTTTATTCCAGGCCTGTCGGCCGCTTAAATTAATTTTCCGTGTGAAATCGTAAATTCAGGCCGTGTGATGCCAACTCACTGGCCGAATATTCGAGTCAATTTCTAAACGTAAATCTAGTCGTTAATTAAGTCATAAAATAATTTTAGAATATCTAAGTGAATTAAATTAGAATTTGTAAAGACGCTAGAAATTACGATAATTAGTTGTTGAGTAAATGGAGAAAACGGATTATTTTGTCAGAAATAAATTAAGTATAAAATATTATGAAAAAAATGTTAGTGAAAATTGTCAGTTAAATAAATTAATTAATGATTAAATCAAAACTACAAATTGATAAATTAATAAATATTATGAGTTAAAAATAGTGAGTTAAATCATAATGAATTAATTGTGGAAATTTATATTTTATATTGGAAAATTTTATTGGAAATTTTATTATTGAAATTTATTATTGGAAATATAGTCACGAGTAATTGAGGAAATAGTGATGATGTCAATAAGATATGTTCAGTAAATTAAAGTAGAGTCAACTAGTGTTAAGTAAAGTTAACTGTGTCTGTGATTTAGGACCGGTGGACATATTAAGTTAGAATTAAGGGTACATCCAGGGGATATTTTTAAATAAAATTTGGTTAACGTCCAGGGGACAAGTTATTAAATTGGTTTAAGGTTAATGTCCAGGGGACAGATTTATTAAGGTTTAACATCCAGGATCGGTATTTTAACGTGTGTGTGGGTGCAGTAACGTCCGGGAGACGATAATTTAATGTGGGTGTGTGTGTAGAAAACGTCGGTAACACGACTTTATCTCCCCAAATAAAATTTCCCCGACAAAATCTCCTTGGCAAAATCTCCACACGACATAATCTCCCCACAACAAAATCTCCCTATAACAAAATTTCTACAGGATAAAATTTCCAAATTTATTTTTATTAGTTTAATCCCTATATATTTATGATATTGATGATATATATTCTATATATTTATTCTATACACATAAAATGTGAAAGAAAAACCTGAAAATGATTCCAGTCGTAAGTGTAGAAATCATTATAATTACATTGATTATTATAAAATCTTGTTTATAAAGATCGTGTCCAGCAGATTTTGTTCCGGAGAGATTTTGTCCTGGAGAGATTTCATCCTGGAGAGAATTTGTCGTAGGTAGATTTTGTCATGAGGAGATTTTGTCGGGGAGATTTCGTCCGGGGGGATATCATAGTGGAACCGAAAACGTCCAGAGGACGCAATTAGTTTTTCATAAGAAAACGTACAGGGGACGCAATTAGTTTGCCATAAGTAAATTTGTTGCGTAATCGAACTATATTTAAATTCAAATATAGTTGCACTTCCGACAGATAGAGGCAGCACCTACTGGGGCCTCGTGGCTGTTAAATTTTAACTTGACTAGCGCAGTGCGACGCATGCGCTTCGATTTTTCCTGCCTCGTGTCAAGAAAACGGCCGCCATTAACTTTCGCAATATACATTCAACAGATAACACGTGTTATAATTTAATCTTATCATTTTGTGATCATCTCAGAGTAATTAATTTAAATAATAATTTAATTAAATTCAGCATCCATCGGGCTCATTAAAACTATAATTATTTTTATAATTTTGGGCACCAGAGCTCAGAAAATAATTACAAAAAGAACTCAGGAATTCAAGTGATCGACGACCACGTTTCTCAAGAGGTTATTCACAAGGGAGACATCACAGGCGCCTTTTTTATTAAATAATTAATTATTACCAGTGCTCAATTAAATTAAAAGACTCAATATTCTCATTAATTAATTAATATTATGCTCAATATTACAATTAAATTAAATATTAACTTTCGCTCAGTAGCCTCTGCAATCATGCTACCACGTGTTCAACAAATAAATTCAATTTAGTGCAATTTATTATAAACTCATTCAAATCAATTAAATTAAGTGATCATAAATATTATCAACTCAATTATCTCATTTATTTTTGCATTGGTGCTATTAAAAATAGTAATTCAAGTGTTCAATTATAAACTTCGCTCGGTAACCTCTGAATTCATGTAACTGTTTTCCATGACATTTTTTACAATCAAATCAGTGTTCAACTAAATTCAAACTAATTACTTTAATTATTTAAATCAATTACTCGAGCTCAATTTTATAATTTGCATTCAATTAATTACGTATTCATGAGCTCAGACAATTAACAGTATTAAATAATCAAATCAACGATTTCATTGTGTAACCGAGTGATATTATGTGCTGTGACAAATAAAAATATTGTTATATTTTTTAATATGCGTATTTTTCCAATATCCCAACCACCAACCAGTCCTGGCATGTATTTATTTTATTATTATTACAACATTTTATGGTCCTTCGAGCCGGATGGTTGGTTAGTTGTGTCGGTAGCATCATCAGTGGGAACTCGCACTCTTAAAATACATTTCTAATTGCCTTGGACATCACCAACCGGATATCTACAAGACACACTCAAGATATACAGGTGTGTCATCAGAAACATCACACGACGATACATTCAAGACTCAACAGTGCTCAAAAGATACCAGGATCTGCTGCTGCCTCAGCAAGCACTCAATCTCTAGCCACGCACTCTACTGCACTCATCTGTACGCAACACGTCCGACTTTCATCATACTAGTACTCATCGCTCAGCAATCTTACTCGCAACTTGCCTTTGTGATCATACCATCAAGTTTACTCATTCAGGATGTATCTTGCTGGATCCAGGTTCTGAATCATCTTTTGCTTCAGATCCTTTGATGAACTCACTAAAACTTAATCACACACACTTATCTATACAGATCATTGCTATCGGTGTATACAATTCTGGTAGAGCTAAATGTTCATTCGCACTCAAACTCGTATTTAGGCATTCAAACGACTCAGTCACCATCGCACACGTATTAGGCGAACTCATTACAACAAGTTGCTGATCAACTTGAAGCACTCTGCAAGGCGGGCGGATTCTCTCTTGCTGAATGGGCAAGGAATCTTCCAAAATTACAACAACTCAATCATGTGGAAGCGATCAAGAATCACAAATTCGAGGATTCAGACTCCAGCACCAAGATTCTGGGCATGTACTGGTCCTCACACTCAGATCAGTTTTATTACACGTACTCACCACCATGCTCAACTCAAAAATTTACAAAAAGGATCATTTTATCAGAGATTGCTCAAATCTTTGATCCTCTTGGATTTCTCGCACCACTCATCATTCGAGCCAAGGTATTCATGCAGGAGCTTTGGCTCGAAAAGCTCAGCTGGGACACTCCATTGGCAACCAATCACCGGCATAAGTGGAGAAACTTCAAGAATGGACTCAAGCTAATATCTGAAATCAAAATTCCAAGATGGATCCACTCATCCACGTGCTCAACCACCGAAATCCATGGATTCTCGGACGCCTCACAATTGGCAATGGCAGCTGCCGTGTTCATCAAAGTCCACACACCTGCTCATGGAGTCAGAGTTACGCTACTCTGCTCTAAAACCAAGGTAGCTCCGTTAAAAATACTAACGATACCAAGGTTAGAACTCACCGCAGCTCACATGTTGGCAAAACTCATAAAACACTGCCAGAGCACTCTAAATCTCACTCAATCGCCAACATACTTGTGGACGGACTCAACAATCACTCGCAGGTGGATTAAATCTCATCTGTCTCGCTGGAAGGAGTTTGTTCGGAATAGGGTGTCACATATTCAAGATCTACTTCCAGATGGCCACTGGAATTTCATTCCGGGCGCACAAAACCCAGCACACTGCGCAACACGAGGGTTGACACCTACTCAACTCCATGATCATCAACTATGGTGGACTGGCCCACCATGGTTGCTCAAGAGTTCATCGTCCTGGCCTAAATGTCCATCAATCGATGATACAGGAGCTCAAGCAGAAGAACGGCCTGGATTGGCCCTATTCTCATCGAACTTATCAATGAAATCAAATTGGCCTATCATGGAACGGCCAATACCAATCTTACGCATGTTACGAGCTACTGCAATCTGCTTTAGACTCTGTGACATGATCAAGAAATCACCGAACTCATCACTCAAGACTCCAATTACTTCTGACGAAGTAATTTCTGCACTCAACTTCTGTATCAAAGAAACTCAACGCATTCATTTTTCAAACGAGATCAACATGTACTCCAAGCACGCACCATGGCCAAATGGTCATCCATTTGCTCGATTGGTTGCATTCATTGACACCGACGGCATCATTCGAGTAGGTGGACGATTGGAAAATTCTCCAAATCAAGACCAAAGTAAGCATCCTGCTATTCTACCACGGAATGCGGCATTCACTAAACTCATCATCTCTGATGCTCATCAGCGTACCATGCATGGTGGTACTCAACTTACTCTTGCATTCATACGACCAAAGTACTGGATCATTGGCGGTAGACAACCAGTACGCTCAGTTATACTCAAATGTAAAAAATGCGCACAACATCGTGTTGATAGAGCTCAACAACTCATGGGTCAGCTACCAGTATCACGAGTCACTCCATTATCTGCATTCACTCACACTGGAGTTGACTATGCTGGTCCAATAACATTAAAAAATTGGAGACGTAGAGGAGCAAAAACATACAAAGGCTGGATTTGTGTTTTTGTCTGCCGGTCTATGTCAGTAGTACATCTTGAGGTAGTCAGCGACTACAGCTCTAGTGGGTTCATAGCAGCACTTCGCAGATTTATCAGCCGACGAGGCATCTGCACAGCACTCTACAGCGATTAGTTTGTCATAAGGATTTGATTTTTCATAAGGTAGTTAGTTGTTATAAGTAAAATAATAATTGTCATAAAGGAAAATAAAATAAAAGCAAGGTGCTTATTAAATAAAATTAAAACTAAATTTTATCATAAATTATTTCAGCCCATTTTACAATTCCTCTCCTCTCACAAAATTATTACAACGACCCTGAGTAAATAAATTAATTAAAATAAAATTTCACAACATCCGGTTCTGGAAGGCCGAGTCCATCTTCCAGTGGCGCCCTAAGATTCGAGATAATACTTGGGTGCGTCCAGACTTGGCAAGGTTAATCCCTCTGTCATACGACGTTTTGAGCTCCTATAAACCTATTCTGGCTACTCCCGAATGGACGTCCGTCCGTACGTCCGTCCACACATGTGTGTGTGTGTGTAAACTTTTATAATTTTGAAACTAATTAACCGATTCAAATCGTTCTTGCGGTCATCAAAAGAGTTTGTTAGCCTTCAACTCTCCTAAAAATTTCAGATCATTTAATCAAGTAGACCCGAAGATAATCGAGACTTAAAATTGAAAATTTTTTTTTTCTTTTTTTTTAAATTCTTTGAAAACGATTCTAACGATCGTGTTACATTCTGGCTTATCTATTAATCAGACAGAATATTTTTAATTTGACCAGATTGACGTCATTAGGGTGTCAATAGACCCCAGGTACGTCAGCTGTTGACCTTCTTTTATTTTATGCAAAAAAAAGTTTTAATGACTTACCATGGTGGAGATTACGGGCCCCATAAGTCGGCCCAAATAATCCCTTTCTGCTTCAACCTTTCCGCCTCAGCAGGTGCGTAGTCGTTCCTGCCGGTGTCCTTGAAATGGGCCTCAGAGTATTACCCGTAGCGAGGGTCGTGGAACGGGATGGTCCCCGAAGGTGGTGTTCGCTGGCTCACGTCAATAATTGGTAGCGGCGTTCCACTACTGGTACCCATCCAGAACGTGGGTTGGCCTTGCGGTTGATGGTGATTATTGGCCACTTCACTCAGCTCTGACACCACGATACCCGACTTTGGTAACTCTTTTCGAACGACCAACGTCACCGGATCGAGGAGGACTTCCTCGGCAACGATCTCTAAGCGGGGACGTTGGTGAATTGAGCGACCGAGATCCTCGTGGATCGTTCGTAATACGCGACGTAGCTGAGCCTTCTTGCCTGACCTTTGGCTTCCTGGCATGAATTTTTTTAGATTCGGAAAGGAAGTGGTTAGGTTGCCGGTGGCGGCGCCCAAATGGGTGAGAATATTAGGCTGCCGGTAGCAGCGCCCAAAGTTTAAAATAAGGAGTGCGTATTTTTAATAAGATACGGATATATATTTTGCCTTGAAGTCCGAGTGACGGGATCAAGCCAGCAGGTTTGTGTAGAGTTCTTAGCCCTACTAGATCTTGTGATCGACTGACTGATTCTGTCTCTCCTTAGTATTATACATTATCAAAAATGTTCACGTTGCATCTCAGGTTTCCTATGAGAGTACGTCGTGGCCCGGGTCTCATGCGTCGTCATCTGTTAAGACTATCCGCGAGCTACGGCGATTCTCTTATCGCAAGAGATTTCCGTTACATTGTTGGTGATGAATAAAAATAATATCTTTAACAAAGTAACGATTTATTATTTTATTATTTATTTATGATTCTAAGAAGTGTCGAACCGTTTATTCGCCCACCGTGGCGAATAAATAATTCGAGACTTCAAAACAAAATTTTCTAAAATTTTTATTTAAATTTAATTAGAGCCAGAACGTAACAATCGATTTCAAAAGTTAATCAACTTTAAAATGTGAAATAGCTACATAATTATAACCATCGTATTATTACAATAATTAATATTATTCATGTTATTGCTATATCATATTATTGATAAACTGTCAATAAAAAATAATTGATTATACACGCTTAAATTTAAATGTTTGGATTTGAAGAGTGTTACAGCGCTATAATATACATTCAATCAGATTTATAGATTTATTGATAAATACAGTTGTTCAATTTTTATTCAATCTATTGGCAGTAGGAGAACCAATGCAATAGCAAAATTTCATCTTATAAGTGTTAAGAAGTAACTTTATCGGTCTAGGCACATATATAGGCATGAAAATGAAATTTTATTTGAAGTGCTTTCAGATGAATTTTATACAAAGTCGATAAGTTATAGCATTCAGAAAATATTGAAGAAAAAATAAGTAAAAATATGAATTTTTAAAATTTTGGAAATTTTGGAATGCTATAACTTCTAAACTAATCGACCGATCGAGCTCATTTTCGAACTCGATCGAGGTAATTACCCAAAAAATACGTATACCAAGTTTCAAGGAGATGAGTTTGAAATAGTGGCTATAATCAAAGTGAAAACCTACATAAAATTATTTTTTATAATATTTTATAAATGTTTAAAACCATTTATCTATTAGAAAAAATGGTTAAATCAATAAGTTGTATAGTGAAAATTGAAGGCAATCGAACGAGCTTTCACATAGAACAAACAAAAATGAGCTATCTCTTTCCGTTTGAGTTACATCCAGTTAAATCAGTAAACAAATTTTTTTTGGAAAATTTCACAAAATTTCAATTGACCATAACTTTCAACTTATTGGCCAAATTGACTCATCTTCAATCTCGTCCAAGGCCATCATCCATAGAATGAATGTACTAAGTTTTATTAAGATCGGTGTAGTATTGTGGACGCTATCGTTGGAGAACGGCACGTTATATTATATATATATATATATATAAATACATATATAAGCTTTTGAACCAAATGTATTTTCTGACTCAGCTCGTCGAGCTGAGTAGAGAGGTAGCAAAATTTTTCAAAAATTCCATTATGAGGACAAATTCAATAGTTAGGTTTCTATGAAATCTACTTAAAATAAAAAAAGGCCATTCAGCAGCCGAAATGGGAGGTAGATTTTTCAATTAATCGATATAAAAAAATAGTTTTATACATACATATCTTGTTAGTGTATAGTCATGATATGAAATTATACTCGTTTTCTAAAAGTGAAGGTAAAAAAAGACGACGATTATTCTTGATAGAGAACTTCAGATAGTTGATTTGACATAACATTATATAGGTAATGTACCAAACTAACCTTCGCATAAATAAAGTATTGAAAATTTAATTAGTATGAGATCATAATTGTAATCGCTGTTACCATGACAAGCCCAGTTAAAATAACAGTAATACATTTAAAATATGAAATAGCTGTGAAATTTACAGGTTATTTGGTTCAAAATAAAATACACGTGACAAAATTGTATTATTATGGGAAATGCATAAGTTATGTGGAATGAAAACCATATTTTCAACATTTTTCGATTTCATTAAAAGTTTCAAGGCAATCAAATTATTGAAAGAAATAGTCAAAACATAAAGCTTAAGGTCATTAATGCGAGATTATTAGACAAGCTTGCAGATACTTTTTACGGAAATTGTCTATGAATAATTGTTTTGAAATTATATGAGCTTTCGCAGTGATTAAAAAATAATTTTACGAAAAATCATGAAAATTTCAAACAGCCAAAATTTCAAAACTATTTGAACGATTCAGCCCATCTTTAAACATGATCAAGGTAATCACCTATAGAATAAGTGTATAAAATATCATTAAGATCTGATACGAACTGTGCGTGCTATCGTAATGACAAGACCAGTGATAATCATTGGGAGTAGAGGTACATTTGATATATCATAAATAATAAAAAAAATACTTTCAAAATATAAAATAGCAGTGAAATTTACAGGTTATTTTGTGCAAAACAAAGAACAACTGACGAAACAGGATTATAACAGGACATTTATAAGTTATGTGGAATGAAAACCATATTTTCAACATTTTTTTATTCCAATAAAATTTTCAAGGCTATTAAATTATTGGAAGGAATGGTCTAAATATAGAGTTTAAGGTCATAAATTAAAGCTTATTAGTCGAGCTTTGAAATACTTTTTGCAGAAATTATCTATGAATTGTAGTTTCAAAGTTATATGGATTTAAAAGTGATTAAAAACTGATTTTTTCGAAAAATCGTTGGAATTTCAAACAGACATAACTTCTAAAATAATCGACCGATTTAGCCCATCTTCGAACTTAACCGCGGTAATCACACATAGAATAAGTGTAGAAAATTTCATTAAGATCGGATAAGAACTGTAGACGCAATCGTGTCCTCAAAAATCGGTTCTATCCCTCAACTAATTATGATAGTTTATGATGAAATTCCTTGAAAAATCGACCATAAGGACAAATACAATAGTTAGATTTTTAAATCTACCTAAAAAGTTTATTCAAATGCCGTTTATCCCTCCCTAAGTAATGATATATTCTCATTTTAGTACAATGAGAAAAATTTTAATACTTGCTTAAAAATAAGTGCACAGCGATGACCATTACATATTTTTGTAGGAAATTTCCCGCTCTTCAAAAAATGTCTTCTATGTTTTTTTCATGAATCCAACTGTTTAAAGGATATTGAAGGTCAAAGTTTGATTTGTTTAAAATAATTGGTGTTATTGTTTGAAATTTAATAACTCTCTAACACCTAAACATAAAATTGAGCGCTATAAATTTTCTTGTAGGAAATTTATCGCTCTTTAAAAAAGATTTCGTACACTTTTTTTGTAAATTCAACCATTTGAGTGATATCGAAGCTCAAAGTTGATAGATTTAAAAAATAATGTTTTTTGATTAAATTTTATAACTCTTCAGCAAACAGATATTTACTCAGGCTTTCAATGATTATGTGTCGGAAATTAACCACTCTACAAGAACGGTCTCTTTGATATTTTTGATAAACTCAACCGTTCAAGAGATATTTAAGCTTTAAGTTAAAAGAAAAGTTTCACAAACCAACTCAAAATTTTGCTCTGATGATATAAAAAATTTCTTTTATTTTGAGCTTAAATATCTCTCAAACGGTTGACTTTATCAAAAAAATTAAAGAGAACTTTTTTGTAGAGCGGTGAATTTCCGACAGAAACCTGTTAAAAGCCTGAGTAAATATCTGTTTGCTGAAGAGTGATAGAATTTGAATCGAAAAACATTATTTTTTAAATCTATCAACTTTGAGCTTCTATATTACTCAAATAGTTGGATTTACAAAAAAAGTGTAAGAAACCTTTTTTGAAGAGCGGGAAATTTCCTACTAAAATATGTATTAGTTATCGCTGTGCGTTTATTTTTAAGCAAGTAATAAAATTATTATCATTGTACTAAAATAAGAATGTATCATTATTTAGGTAGGGTCAAACGGCATTAGAATAAACTTTTTTATTTTTTTTTATTATTTCTGGATCACAAATAAATAATTTATATCATGGCCAAGTAAAAAAATCTGATTTCGTAAATAACGGACACCCTTATGCACAGTCGTACAAACATCTCGTGTAACATCCCTCAGAAATAGTTTTTTTATGTCCACTGAAATACGTTAGGAGAATCGAAATAATCGGTAGCAGCTACTGATGATTAGGTAGATTTTTTTAAAAATCTAACTATTGTAATTGTCCTCATGGTCGATTTTACAAGGTATTTCGTCATAAACTATCATAATTAGTTGAGTAGAGTTCAAAAATACCACTCGTTGAAAAATTTATATATGTATGTATATATATATATATATATATATATATATATTTATGTAATAGAACCGACTTTGGAGGACACGATTGCGTCTACAATTCTTATCCGATCTTAATAAAATTTCCTACACTTATTCTATGTGTGATTACCACGGTTAAGTTCGAAGATGGGCTGATTCGGTCGATTAGTTTAGAAGTTATGGCTGTCTGAAATTTCAACGATTTTTCGAAAAAATCGATTTTTAATCACTTTCAAGTCCATATAACTTTAAAACTGCAACTCATAGATAATTTCTGCAAAAAGTATTCTAAAGCGTGACTAATAAGCTTTAATTTATGACCTCAAACTCTATATTTTGACCATTTCTTCCAATAATTTCATAGCCTTGAAAATTTTAATGGAATCAAAAAATGTTGAAAATATGGTTTTCAGTCCACAGAACTTATGCTTGTTCCATTATAAACCAGTTTTGTCAGTTGTATTTTATTGTGCACAAATTAACCTGTAAATTTCACTGCTATTTTATATTTTAGAAGTATTTCTTTTATTACTTATAATGTATCAAATGTACCTCTACTCCCAATGATTATCACTTGTCTTGTCATTACGATAGTACCCACAGTTCTTATCGGATCTTGATGAAATTTTTTACACTTATTCTATAGGCGATTAACTTGATTAGGTTCGAAGATGGGCTGAATCCCTCGAATAGTCTTGCAATTATGGCTGTTTGAAATTTTCATGATTTTCCGTAAAAATCAGTTTTTAATCAACGCTAAAGCTCATATAACTTCAAAACTAATATTTATACACAAATTCCGTAAAAAGTATCTAAAAGCTTGACTAATAATCTCGCATTAATGACCTTAAGCTTTATGTTTTGACTATTTCTTCCAATAATTTGATACCCTCGAACTTTTTAATGAAATCAAAAATGTTGAAAATATGGTTTTCATTCCACATAACTTATGAATTTCTCATTATAATACAATTTTGTCACGTGTATTTTATTGTAAACAAAATAACCTGTTAATTTCACAGCTATTTTATATTTTAAAAGTATTATTGTTATTTTAACTGGGCTTGTCATGGTAACAGCGATTACAATTATGATCTCATACTAATTAAATTTTCAATACTTTATTTATGTGAAGGTTAGTTTGGTACATTACCTATATAATGTTATGTCAAATCAACTATCTGAAGTTCTCTATCAATAATAATCGTTGTCTTTTTTTACCCTCACTCCTAGAAAACGAGTCTAATTTCATATCATGACTATGCACTAACAAGATATGTATGTATAAAACTATTTCTTTATATCAATTAATTGAAAAATCTACCTTCCATTTCGGCTGCCGAATGGCCTTTTTTTTTTTTTTCGTGTAAATGTACTTATCTATTCACAAATTATTATTGGATGGCGGTTTGTATATTATTTTATTTAAAATTGTTCCGTCTAAAAATTATTTATTTATTAAAAAAATTAATGTTGAATGACTGTGATCCTATTCTGTATGCTATATAAAAATTATTTCTTTATTCGAAAAATCATTGCTGAACGGCAAATTAAAACGATTAAAAAATTATATCGTTTAAGATTAATCATTTTGTTTAAAACTTATATTTTTAATGGCTATTTTTCGCTCTTTTGTCGCTATTCCAAGTATAATATCATAAAAATTATATGTAGATATTTGTTCTATTTTTACATATGTATCGGAATGTTATCTGCAGGATATCAGGACCCGGGAAAAAATCACCATGCATAATCGTGCCTGACCGTGCATAACTCATTCTAGATCAAGCTTGCACATTAGGGTGCTCCGTTTGAAACAATCATTCTTTTTTTTAGCGGACACAAGAAAATTTTGCTTTTTGTGTAAAGAAAAATTCCCTGAAAATTTCAGCTCTTAATTTTAATTTTAAGTACTTCTTCTCGAGCATCAAAGTTTTCCCATTTAAAAAGCATGTAAATCGAATAACTTTTTTTTTTTAATTATTATAACTTAGTCCAGTTTTGATCTATCGTTCTGAAACCAGTTTTTATTTGTAGAGTAATTGTTGCTTTTCAAAAGTGTATGAAACGGTTTTGGTCTAACTCGATCCATGTCGATTGTATCAGCTCCGAAAGTCAATTTTTCACATTTTTCATTCATTTTTGTTAATAGTAAAGAATCGGCTCATCTTACAAAAAATATGCATAGGACCAATCTTTTAGGAAATTTGTCTCCTACAAAATTGCTTATCACATTTATATTGATAAAGTGCACTGTTTGGGAGATACATACATCTTAACATTTTACAGTAAAAAAAATTGTAAGCTTACTATAATACTAATCTTTTTTACTGTAAAATGTTAAAATACATGTATCTCCTAAACAGTGCACTTTAGCAATATAAATGTCATAAGCAACTTTGTAGAGGATAAAATTTCTTAAAAGATTGGTCCTTTGCATTTTTTCGTAAGTTGAGCCGTTTCTTCACTATTAACAAAAATAAATGAAAAATTGACTTTCACAGCTGATACAATCGACATGGATCGAGTTAGATCAAAACCGTCTTATACACTTTCAAACAGCAACAATTACTCTACAAATAAAAACTGGTTTCAAAATGATAGCTCAAAACTGGGCTAAGTTATAATAATTTTAAAAAAAAGTTATTCGATTTACATGCTTCTTAAATGGGAAAACTTCGATGCTCGAGAGGAAGTACTTAAAATTGAAATTAAGAACTAAAATTTTTAGGGAATTTTTCTCTCAACATAAATAGCAAAATTTTCTTGTGTCCGCTAGAAAAAAAAAAAATGTTCGTTTCAAATGAAGCACCCTATTGCACATAGATTAAGTTTGGAATAATTGTATCCAGAGATATGATCCATCAGAAAAGGTCATGCTTGAGCATGCTCTATTATGCATAATCATACATGATCATACTCGATCATGCATAACTCATTCATGACCCGACATGGCTCATTCTAGATCAGATTTGCTCATTACTTACGTTAGAAATAGTTGTATCCAGAGATATGATCTATCAGGAAAGGTCATGATTAAGCATGTTCTGTTATGCATGATCACGAATAAGTTATACGTGGTTCACACCTGATGTATAACTCATTCGTGATCAAGCATGATCATGCATGGCTCATTCTAGATCAGGCTTGCTCATGACTTACGTTAGAAATAATTGTACCCAGAGATGTAATCCCTCGGGAAAGATCATGGTTGAGCATGCTCTGTCATCCATGATCATGCACGGCGCAGACATGATCCCCGAGACTAATATCACTGCGACAAAATATTTAACTCTATTACTAATATTAATCTTTTTGAGATAATGATTTTAAAACTTTAATAATTATTAATTCGTTGTCACTCCAAAATAACTGCAGACAAAATCTGTAAAAAAAAGGGCACAACACGGTTACAGGCTTATGTGTTGTTCTACTGTCGAATAAACACACAAAAAATCCATGATAAAAGGGCACAATACGGTAACAAGCTTATGTTTGCATATTTTTAGATAAACACTCACAAAATCACGTTTAGATCAATAATTTTTCACATATCGACGTTCTAATTAGCAAATTGTCTAACTCCATTTCAGAAAATCCTCCATTTATGCGAAAAAAAAGTAATTAAAAAAATTTGTTTTATCAAAAAATTAATTCCATATCTAGCATATGTATAATATTTTTGTCTAGGTTACTCAAATAAAATTTTTTCAGACTATTATTATCTGAAAATAGCACAGAATCACATACTAAAAAATATTAAGTTAGACAATTTGCTAATAAGAACGTCGATATGTGCCATCTGTTGGTAGAATCTTCAACTTTTTTTAAATTACCTGTTTTTGGTGATTGTAAATGATTTATGTTGTGTCATCTATTGATTTGATTTTAAACTATATGTGTTTCATTGTCTTTTATTTTAGATTATTTTTTGTGATATTACTTTTCGTGTTGGAGTCACATAAGGAAATACCTCGTGTTTATTTTTTAAAGTTTTGTATGTCAATATTAATGACATTAATAAGTGTTAAAATAAATTTGATTATTTTTTTCAATTATATCTTTTTGAATTGTTTTATTAAAAAATTTAATTATTTAAGATATTTTGTTTAGGCTTATTTTTATTTAAGATATTTTGTCTGGGGATATTTATTTTGGGGATATTCTGTCGGGGTATCAAGAATCACGGAACCAAATCTGCAGAAGTGCACTTAAAAAAACAAAGAAAGTGTGTTTTAAAAAATTATTTAATTTAATCTTTTTTTGAAATGACCCGTGAAAAATGAATCATACATGGCCATGCATGGCCGTATATGGTTCATGCATAAATGGCCATACATAGAAACGTATGACTATTAGGGTGTCAAAAAAATGATTTTTCTTTTCAGATCTCAAAGTGTCAAAAGTTTCTTTGGGACCTAAAAAAAATCCTCCTAAAAATTCAGCTCGATATCTCAAAAATTGAGCTGGTGGTTTAGAAGTTCATTCTCCCATTTAAGATAAATGTAAAAAATTTTTTTTTTTTAAGTTTTCCGAGGAAAAATCAAAGAAAAAAATTTTTTTCCGGACATTAGTGGATACAGTCTAGATAGCATACAGTACTGTCTGAAATTTTTGTTTTACGAGTTGCCAATATTATAATGTTTTGTCATTATAATGTCATACATGGCCATACATAGATCATACATGGGCATATATGGCCATTTCTGGCCAATTTTCATATATGGCCATCTATGATTCATTTTTCACGGATCGGGATAGTTGGAATTATGTTAAGGTGTTTGCTCTAGCACTACCATAAAAGTCAAAACAAAAAAGTTCGGTTATTTTAAACGCATACTGAAAGATACATTATAGTTATCACTGTGAAAAAATTTAAAAATAAAATTTTTGGTCGCCTGACAATTTTATATCAAGTTAATAAATAATGAAAATAAAAATAAAATAAATTCTAGCATTTGTGCTGGAGGTGACAATATCAATAATCAAAACAAAATATATCATCATTTAAAATTACGAAACGTCCTTACAAAAAGAAAAAAAGAGTTAGCTAAATTTTTTTCCTTGTAAATATCATCATTAATATTTTAGGAAAACTGTAATAGTCAAATTTATTAGTATAAGTAATTTATCTTTACAGTGAAAGAATAAAATGAAATACAAATTCATGCAAAAATTTAATAAAACGGGAAAATTACCATATTGAACTTAGGAAACAGTCCATTAACTCTGAAAGTTATTTATTTATTGACATTGTCCTCATATCATATGGACATAGGATTTGAAATGTGCTCTATCAAAAAAATAAAAAAAAAATCGAAGACAGCAAGTATGGTAAATTTAATAATAACCTAATAAGTCCAGAATGAAAAGTAAAAAAGAGCCATCCGGCTTTACCCGGAATGGGAAGGTAGATTTCTTATGCAAATAGAATAAAGCTACAATAGTGTGTTTGATACTTATTTTGTAAGCTTAATCATAAATTTTAAGGAAATGAGTTGTGCCTTATCATTCCGAAGTTATTAAAGAACTAAGCTGCACAAATAAGCTTTTATAGTTTTTTGTGAAATATTCGAGATCATCAAACTGGTAGACAAGATCTTCAAAAAAACAAGTAATACAGTTAAAATTAAAGCTAATCGTACAAATCTTGAGATACTTTTTACATTATTAAGTTATTATTTTTGGTTCAAAAGTTATTTAAGGATAAAGCCAGAAAATTCATTTTCATGAAAATTAAAAAAAATTTTAAACACCCAAGCTAATCGACCGAAAGGGCTCATCTTCGAACTTGATCAAGGTAATCGTCCAATAAATAAGTGTTTGAAATTTCGTTAAGATCCATTAAGAATTGCGGGCGCTATCGTGACGACAAGGTTCGTTATATCATAGATATATACATACATATATAAACTTACGAGTAGATAGTATTTTGCGACTCTACTAGGTAAAATAAGATATATAGTGGCGAAATTCTTTGATAATTCGATTATGAAACCCATTGCAATAGTCCGATTTCTAAAGAAATCTACCTAAAAAGTTAACGTATAACACGGAAAATTTTTCTTCTACTAATATAAAAATATTCTTTTCTAGGAAGATCGTTATAGAATAATGATGAACAATAATTCATCATATGATGCATTAAGGTAGTAGTCTGGTAACTTGAATTGTTTTTCATGCTCTTTTTCAGGGGCTTTTTTTTTAGAAGGAAAAAACGAAAAATTTGGCATTTTTAGTACACTTTTGTTTATATCTTGAGGTAACAGAAGAACATTTTTTTTAGGAAATGAATTAATTTATTATTATTACTAATATCGCTTGAAGATGACGCCTCGAAAAAATAAGCGCGTGAGTGGCCACGGTGACATTGACTCTTAAGGACATCCAAAATTCAAAAATCTCGATTAGTCTTAATTTGTAGACATGCCATTTTCGCAGGTAGTAGAATTATGAAAATTTATTGAATAATAACAAAACAGCGGACTTTGAAAAAAAGAGTCATCTTTTTTTTCGAATAAAGAGGGTTATAAAATGGAAAGTTAGGGGTGAAAAAAATAAATTCTACTACCTTTAAAAACTGTAAGTGTGTAGAATAGCCAGTTTAAGTTTCAGATCAATAGGTTAAATAGAAAAAAAAGTTAGGACCCGAGCCGTCCGCGAAAACGTAGTTTCGTGATAGACGTGTTTAAAGTTTCAGTAACCTCGTCGCGCGATGTGCGCAACTATGAGGCACTCTCGAAAACTAGTTGTAACTCCGTTCTTATTTTGAATTTCAGTAATAATTGTTACATATGTGAGAAAGTTCACTGTATTTACTAAACTATACTATATGTGTTAGAATCCGGAACGCGGAATTGGAATACGGAACGCGGAATTGGAAATTCGATCGCTGCATTTAGCCTGCTAACCATTCCGTGGTTTGTGGAATCGAAGTGTTGCTTACCAATATTAAGGGTAGAGATAGAAGATAGTAGACATGCTTTTAGGGCCAGTCTTTCAAACTGGGTTAATTTTCAATCTGGGTTTATATTATTATTGCTGGTATATCTATATTATTAATGTATTATAGAAGTATGCTAGCAATGTTAATTAAATCCCGGATTAAAATAAACTCGGTTTCAAAAACTCGCCCTTACTATAAGACTAAATCTTACTAAGTTTACTTAGGAATTAGTTCGGCCAAACACACTCATAGATTGTAAAAAATATTGTTGATTTATATTTTCACGTGGACGAATTTTTAGCCGGATGAGAATTTTTTTAAAACATATTTTCTTACATTTTTTTGTAGAGCGTTCAATTCTCTCCAAAAATATTTGATGAACATTACACGCTGAAAAAAAAATGCTAACCATTACTATCTTGCGATAGGGAATGATTAGCATCTGTAAGTGATAATCATTATCATGCGTTTATGTTACCTATTCGTTTCTCATATAGCAATAATTACTATTGCGGATAATAATAGTTACCACCTAGATCGTAATATTTCTTATGTCTGAAAAATTTTTAATTTTGCCTTCTATGTTAGTAATGATTATCATCACGGATGAGAATGGTTACTATCTAAATACGAATGCTTACCATCTCCGATAGAAAAAGTTAACATAAAAAATGAGAATCATTAAAATGTAAGGATGGGAATAGTTACTTAGTTAAGATGGCAAGTATTACCACTTTTTTTTAGCGTGTACAATGTAATCTACAGTTCATTAGTTTCAAAAGTCAGAAGAAAAAAAAATTTTTTTCCTGTGTTATTCTTATGGGAAATTGAAAAGTCCGATGCAGACAACCTTAATATTAATATTATGGGCTCATATTCTCAGAGGCCTATTTTGGCATCTAAACGAAACTTTTGAGCCTGGTTCCGAGAAAAAAAAAGAATTCTTGTTTTTTTTGAAACGCCCTAATATATATATTCTAATAACCACTTAAGCTTGGAACTGACAGTAATTTGATAATTGAAATTACCGAAATTTGCTGCCCAAATACGCCGAAAATTTGAAAGCGAAAGTTGGAAAAATCAACTTAATGTCATTGTCTGACAGTAACACTTGTAGTCAAATTGAATTCAAGTTACAGACAATTCACTGTCGGCTTAACCGTAACTGACATTGAAGTTGCCTGAATTTATTGGCAATCTGACAGCAAAAGTTACAAAGAAAAATTTGCGGTCAATTTTTTATTAATTTAACGGTAAATTTTTACTATAAAAAAAGTCGGTAATGTTCGTTCATACCATTTCAGAAGGTACACAAACTTATACAAAAATTATTAACAATTTTATAGTAATGAAATACTTTTCAATTTTTCAAGTCAAATTAACAAGAAATTGATGTAAAAATTTGCTTGAAAATTGACGAAAAATTCTTTCCTAGTTAACTTTTGAAGTGAATTTGCGTTCTAATTCGGATAGTAAACTTACGTAAAATTGTATAGCAAGTTGTATGCAAATTTTCATCACAAGAGGAAAAGTCCAAAGTTGACAGATATTCGAAAAAAAATTCAAGGAAACTTTCGAAAACGTGTCTCCTGATTCATTGTAAAGAGATTTAGGATAAGTTTAACGTGTCAAAGCTCTAAATTTGAAACAGATTAGAACTTTAAAGGCCAGTTTTTCAAACCGAGTCATTTTAATCCAGATTTAAATTAAGATGAGTAGTATATCTATTAAGGTAATTCGTTTGGAATTACTATTTTTTTTTTCACTTCCACTCAAAAATATTTTTATAGACATTGAAAAAAAATTCCCTGCAAGTTTCAGCCCTCAATTATAATTTTAAGTACTTTTTATTTCATTTTGAAGTTTTCCCATTTAAAATACATCGGAAAGGATGTTTTTTTCAATTTTCAATGACTCAGCCGCTTTTAAAGTCACTGGGTCGTCATTTACGGCAGGTTGTAGGTATTTTAAAACTTTTCAAAAGTTTCCTTAATAATTTTACTCAAATTCTAGTTGTTTTTTCTGTATTGGTTCTGAAAAGCATTTTTTTAATGCTAATTTGGGTTTTTAGTTAATATTGATTGAATAAAGAAATTAACAGTAAAAATGCAGATTACAATTTTATAGAAAATTTGATTCTCTACAAAAAAGGTTCTCTTAGTTATGTTGCTCGTTCTTCATTTACGTGCACTGAAAGAACAATCTATTTGAGCCGAATAAGATTTCTTTCAGGCAAATAAATACCATATTTGAACGGATCCAATTTGAGACAAAGATATGGTTCATTTGGATGAAATAGTGATTTCTTTATAATTAAAAAATCTTTATTTGGAATTTTTTTTCAACTAAGATTTGTTAACTATTTTGATCAGTCAAATAAATATATTTATTGAGCTCAAATAAATTGTTCTCTCCGTGTGATATAGGGATTTTATTAATTTTGTAAGTAAAATATTGTAAAATGAGCGAATAAACTAATTGGATCTGGTTTAGGCGTGAGGAATTAAACAATTAACAATTACACAGTTTTTAACACTAAATAAATTAGATATTTATTTACACTTATTTACACTTTAAAATTGTAAGAAACTTAAGAATTATAGCGAATGCGACTAAGAGATACGCGATAGCGAATGCAAACTAAAGAAAAGATTCACGTATAAACTTCAACCCGTGGTCGATAGCGGTTATATTCACGGAAATTAATTTATAATTAATTACACGCGAGTAACAATCAGATTTATTCCCAATAAATAGCAGCCTTATTTTACTGACTAAATATTGAGGATAATTTAGCAAAGCGATTTGAATTATATCACACAAGAAATAATTACAGAAGCGGTTTCAAAGCACGAGGTTGCAAGTAGCAAAGCACGTTGTAGAATGAATAGATGAAAATGTCGTTGAGTCGTCGTCGGCTCTTGATGTTGACGTGGCAGCCTTGCTGCATAAGACGAATTTTCCCATTGGCTTAAAAGCGCGCCAACAGGAAGTAGTTGATAGCGGATTTTCTTATTGGTTGGCCAATATAAAACGAATTATCTGATTGGCCGGCTGGTAGCGGGTTCCCATAGTGCCTTGACACGGTCCTGAGGGAGTTTTTAGTATGTGTCGGGTCCAAATAGCGAGTGACCCGGCACTCTACGCTCTCTGTACAATCGCGAGTTCGGCAGCTCCCGGACTTAGCGGAAATGCACGAAGCTTATTTGAATTAATTTAAGCTCGTGACTGAACATTCTCCCCAGCGCTGGCGACGGTGTCGACTGGATTGTCATCTGGAGAGTGAACTGGTAGTACACAAAGTTTAGTGATTGGTCGAACAAGTTCCGTAGTAGCGGTTTTCAGAGTTACTACTCGAGTCAGGCCATCCCTGCCTGGATGTAATGCGAGTACTCGTGCAAGCGGCCATTTCGATGGTGGGAATCTCTCATCAGTCAGCAGGACTAATGAACCCACCTTGATGTTATTCTGTGGATGATGCCACTTAGAAATAGATTGATGACGTTGTAGGTACTCTGATGACCATCTATTCCAAAATTGTTGGAACATTTGTTGTAATTGTTGCCAGCGTGACAACGTAGCGGTATTGTTCTCCAGTAGCGAAGGCCCAGGCACAGCGATTAGCGGTTCACCAATGAGAAAATGTCCGGGAGTCAGAGCGGTTAAATCTGCAGGATCTTCGGATAGCGGAGCGATCGGTCTTGAATTTAACACAGCTTCAATCTGTGTTAAAACTGTAGCGAGTTGGTCGTAAGTCAATAGCGATTCACCAATAGTTCGTATAAGATGGAACTTGATTGACTTTACGGCTGCTTCCCACTTGCCACCAAAGTGGGGAGCGCTTGGCGGGTTGAACTTCCAGTCTGTACCATCTGTAGCAAGTAAATACTGAAGTTCCTTTAGCTGTCTCGATCCTGCTGCGAATTCTTTCTTTAGCGTGGCGTCTGCTCCTACAAAATTTGTACCACAGTCCGAGTATAGGGTATTGCAGGCGCCTCTCCGACTAGTAAATCTTCTGAATGCTGCGACGAAAGCGTCAGTAGAGTAATCGGTGACAATTTCTATATGCATAGCGGACGTAGCGAGACATACAAACACAGCGATCCATCCTTTATAAGTTTTCGCACCTCGACCTTGAAATGTCTTCAGTGTTACTGGCCCAGCGTAGTCTATTCCAGTGTGTAAGAATGCTTTTGATGGTCTTACACGAGCGGATGGCAATTGTCCCATTAATTGTTGTGCACGAACACCTCTATGTCTCGTGCACACGACGCAGCGAAGAATGTGTGATCTGACTGGAACTCGACCACCTTCTATCCAGACAGATCTCCGTAGATCAGCAAGAGTCAATTGAGTTCCCCCGTGGAATGTTCTCTGATGCGAATGGTCTATCAATAGCGTACTTAAGCGTGATGATTTTGGTAAAATTGCTGGATTTTTTTGTTCATCATCCAGAAGTGAATTCTTCAAGCGACCGCCGACTCTGAGTACTCCGTTATAGTCGACGTAGGGAATCAATTTAGCGAGACGATGATTTCTGTGTAGAGAATCACCATCTTTCAGTAGTTTCAGCTCTTGCGAATAGTACTGACTTTGAGTATACTTGATCAGCAAAGTCTTAGCGAGTTCCAGGTCAATCGTAGAGAGTGGTGTGGCCAGTGTGGACTGTGGCACTTTTTTAAATTTAGCGATGGCACGTAGACAGATTCCAAGCGTGCGAAGTAATGGTGATAACTTAGAGAATTTTTCCAGTAGCGTGTATAGCGGGTGTGAATCTGCCTTGAAGATGGTAAAAACCAGACCTGGACGTTCTTCAAGATGTGATACCGTCTGCGTAGGGATGTCAAAAGATGGCCAGTTTTCTTCTGATTGACTGAGCCACTTAGGTCCCGTCCACCATAGCGAATGCTGTTCTAGTTTGGCTGCTGATAAACCTCTTGAAGCGCAGTCAGCTGGGTTGAGTTTCCCTGGAACAAAATCCCAGTTGACACTTGGTAGCGATTCTTGAATCTTGGTAACTCTGTTGCGAATGTAGACTTTCCATCTACCTGGGTTGTTTCGTATCCACGTTAAGGATACAGCGGAGTCTGTCCACAAGAAAATTGGTATCTTTTCAAGTTTCAAAACTTTCTTGACGTAGAGTACCAGTTGAGTGAGTAAGACAGCGGCATTAAGCTCCATTCTCGGTATAGTTATGGGTTTCAGTGGTGCAACTTGTGTTTTGGCACACACTAGCGAAATGTTGGAGCTTCCAGTAGCGTCAGTAACTTTTAAGTAGACGACAGCAGCTATAGCGAGTTGTGAAGCGTCAGAGAATCCATGTAATTCAATCGATACACCAGTTTTTACATGATTCCAGCGAGGTATCTGAATCTTCGAGATCTGATGTAGTTCATCTCGAAATAAATTCCATTCTTGAAGAAGCAACGGTGATAGCGTAGCATCCCAGTCGAAGTTCTGCAGCCATAGCTTCTGCATGAACATCTTGGCTCTCACGATGATCGGTGCCAAAAACCCCAGTGGGTCAAACAAGCGAGCAATTTCAGATAAAATTGTGCGTTTAGTAGTTGGTGATGCTTCTGGAAGCGAATAGCCAAACTGGAATTTATCCTGTGTTGAATTCCAGGTTAACCCGAGCACTTTTACTGTAGTATCCCCAAGTTCTCTTGGTGTATCTTCTTGGGTTTCAACTGGAGCGACTTGAGAGAGTAATTCTGTTGAATTACTTGCCCACTTTGCAAGCGGAAAACATCCTGCGGCACACATTTTTTTTGTATCGAGAGCAACTTGGATTGCCTCAGCGAGTTCATCTGCGCCTCCATAGATGTCATCAACGTAGCGTGTATTTGTCAGCGGTTCGACAGCTTTCGGAAATTTATTTCCTTCATCTTCAGCGAGTTGTAAAAGTGCTCTTCCAGCGAGATATGGAGCTGATGTTGTTCCATACGTAACAGTAGCGAGTGCAAATACTGTTGGGATGTCATCTTTGTCAAACCAGAGTATGCACTGTAGATGATGATCTTCTTTGTCAACTGCGATCTGACGAAACATTTTAGTTACGTCAGTAGCGAATAAATAGCGATGGCAGCGGATTCGAATCAGTACATCACTGATGTCAACTTGAATCTTGGGACCCACATGTAGTATCTCGTTGACTGATACACCAGATGTTGTTTTCCAGGAACCATTAAATACCACTCTGAGCTTGGTGGTAGTGCTCTGTTCTTTAAGAACCCCATGATGAGGTAACATGTAGCTGTTCGGTGGTAAATCCTTTAATTTTATACGTCTCATGTGTCCCAAATCTTCATATTCCTTCAAGAAGTCGAAGTATAACTTCTTGTAAACTGGATCGTCCTCCAATCGTTTGCGAAGACGTAGTAAAGCGTATTGTGCAGCTCGTAGCGACTCACCCAGTTGACATGGCGAAGATTTAAGCGGCAAGCGAACGACATATCGACCATCAGACTGTCTGTAGTGTGTATTGACAAAGTGTTGTTCACACTCGTCTTCTTCTTCCGTATATCGTGTAGCGAATTCTGTCTGTGGCTCTTCTTGATACCAAAACTTGCTCAACAAGTCTTGTAGATGGTCATCAACAGTAACATGATGACCATAAGCTGTCAATTTTGATGCAGCGGTGTCCACAGATCCATATATGATCCAGCCAAGCGATGTTGACTGAGCGATAGGGTCATTGTTGTTCCCTTTCCTTATTTTAGCGTTGATTATATGTGCAGCTGGTGCTGCACCCAGAATGATGTCAATAGGTCGTGGAATTAAGAAGTCTGGATCAGCAAGTTGAAGACCAGTTATATGCGGCCATTTCTTATTGGTTAGCGTAAATGACGGCAAGTTTACCGTCAATAGATCAAGCACATGAGCTTGGATAGTAATAGAAGCGGAACTATGTAGCGAATGCAGCGTCATCTTGCATGACCCAAGTGAATGTCCTGCTGACACATTACCAATCCCTCGTAATGGTAAAGCAGCCTTATTTAGGGTTATATCCAGCTTCTTAATTAGCGAATGCGTCACAAAGGATAGCTCCGATCCTTGGTCAATAAGTACACGAGCAGTACATGTACTTCCTGTTAGCGAATTCAACTTAACAATAGCGGTAGCGAGTAAAACATTGAGCGAATGAGCTGAAAGCAGACTAGGTTAGCGAATTCAAAACAAAAGTTACCAAAATTGGAACTATTTGTTACCTGGGTCAGATACAGGAGCGTCCTGTACTGATTTAGCGGCAGCACTGACATCAATGTGCGTCGATGTGTGATGGGGCTGGTCACAATGGCGGCACTTCTGCTTAGTTCTGCAATCAGCATAGCGGTGGCGTCCCAAGCAGTTGAAGCAGAGACGATAATGCTGGACGATCGTTCTGCGGTTTTCTGGCGTCGCCTTTTGGTAGCTGGGGCAAAAGAGAACAAAGTGTTTCTCTTTGCAGATTGGGCACATGCCCGGTTCACTCGTACGATCCTTGGGAGTGAAAGCGATGTAACTAGCGGAACCAGTAGATGTAGATGGCGTTGATGAGGTAGCGGATCGACTGTTAACAAACTTCACTTGTTTGTTAGAAGCGGCTGACTTTGCGTAAGGCTTAGGTGATGGTTGTCTTTCACTAACACCCTTAGCTTGTGTAGAGGTTAGTTTAGCGCCAATTTCAGAATTTTCCCAAGCACGAACTTTGGCCTTGAGCATGTCGTGCAGCTGTTGGTAAGTGGGAAATTCATTGGACAATCCAAGCGATGCCATCCAGTCCACTCTCAAATCTGATGGCAAACAACGAACAGTCAAGCGAATTAAAAAGGGGTCCAACTCACCAATTGGAATTCCCAGTGCTGATATTGCGTCCAGCGATTTCTTGTTAGCGAGTAGAAGTGCATCCAGATCAGTAGCGGAGTGTGACGTCACCGGTCGACGATCCAGCAAATCATCGATATGCATATCGAGTAATCTGCGTAGATTGGTGTAGCGAGTGTTCAGCAAATTCCAAACTGGTTGAAAAGCGTCATCCGTGATCTGGACGTTAGCGAGTAGAGCAGCAGCTTCACCTTTGACCTGCGTTTTCAGGTAATGCATTTTCTGGGACCCAGTAAGCGAATCTTCATTAATGACGAGTGACGTGAACAAGTCCTTGAACGAGTCCCACTCGTCATAAGAGCCTTGGAACGTTGGCAGTTTAATTTGCGGCAAGCTAGACTTGTGCGCGCCCCCAAAGTAAGCCGTTTGGTCGTGGTTAACGGCAGGAGCTTCCTGAACAGGTTCTGGAACGGGTCTAGCAGAGCTGAGTCTCACTCTGAGCTCAGTGTATACAAGATTAGCTGTACCATAAGCATTACCTGTGTGGTATTCATTAGCGATGATATCTGGCACATCCTCGAAAAGTCTCTCATGAGTTGTGTTGAAGCGATTCCACAATTCATTGAGGATAGCGAGTTCAGCGTCGATGGCGGCGGCACCTTGGTTAGCGAGTACTTCGTTGGTTAAGCGGTTGGACATGTTTCGCATCGTGTCGATGCGGTTCATTTGGAGAGCGACTTGTGCTTCAGCGGCCATCTTGAATTGACGTGGCACACAAAATGGACGCGAGACGTGAAACCGACGCTAGGTTTTCGATCTTTTTTGCTAAAAGGTCTCTTTACACCGGTGTGTAAAATTGATCACCCCGGGCAGCACTCTAGTAGTGCTCAGCAATGCCCACGGCACTTAGCGATTTTCACGACACAAAACACTTACACTAACTTCTTCTCACAATTTTTTACGATTTTTAATTTATAAATAATTTTTAATTGTTTAAACACGCCAGATCCGGCTCGAAGGACCAAATGTAAAATGAGCGAATAAACTAATTGGATCTGGTTTAGGCGTGAGGAATTAAACAATTAACAATTACACAGTTTTTAACACTAAATAAATTAGATATTTATTTACACTTATTTACACTTTAAAATTGTAAGAAACTTAAGAATTATAGCGAATGCGACTAAGAGATACGCGATAGCGAATGCAAACTAAAGAAAAGATTCACGTATAAACTTCGACCCGTGGTCGATAGCGGTTATATTCACGGAAATTAATTTATAATTAATTACACGCGAGTAACAATCAGATTTATTCCCAATAAATAGCAGCCTTATTTTACTGACTAAATATTGAGGATAATTTAGCAAAGCGATTTGAATTATATCACACAAGAAATAATTACAGAAGCGGTTTCAAAGCACGAGGTTGCAAGTAGCAAAGCACGTTGTAGAATGAATAGATGAAAATGTCGTTGAGTCGTCGTCGGCTCTTGATGTTGACGTGGCAGCCTTGCTGCATAAGACGAATTTTCCCATTGGCTTAAAAGCGCGCCAACAGGAAGTAGTTGATAGCGGATTTTCTTATTGGTTGGCCAATATAAAACGAATTATCTGATTGGCCGGCTGGTAGCGGGTTCCCATAGTGTCTTGACACGGTCCTGAGGGAGTTTTTAGTATGTGTCGGGTCCAAATAGCGAGTGACCCGGCACTCTACGCTCTCTGTACAATCGCGAGTTCGGCAGCTCCCGGACTTAGCGGAAATGCACGAAGCTTATTTGAATTAATTTAAGCTCGTGACTGAACAAATATTTTTTAAAAAATTCGACCAAATGGCTTTTAATTTTAACATTAAATGAGTAAATAATATTTTTATTATTAAATCCATTAATGAAAATACGAAAAATAAAATTTGATAAGCTTCGAAATATTTTATTTATAAAATTAATTAAATCCCTGTATCACGTGAACGAAGAAGTTGAGCCACTTAACTAAGAGATCCTTTTTTGTAAAGAATAAAATTTCCTAAAAAACCGTTATCTGCATTCTTACTGTACATTCCGTTATGTAGTCAATGTCAACTAAAAACACAAATGATCGTCAAGAGTTATCTACAAAGTACTGCAAACGGCGAGCCGATAACCTAAAATGCGACTGACATAAATAATTAAATCAGAATGTCTATAGAACAATTGTCTATAGAACGATATTTTCAAGTTGGAGTGGCAAATAATAAATAGTCGTTTTAAGTAAATCATCCTAATATCTATACATTTATAACATATAGATATTAGCATAATAAAATTAAACCCAAATTAAAAATAAATGTGGTTTGAAAAATTTCCCCTAAGTTGAACATTATTCGAGCGTATGTAATTTTAATCGGGAAAAATACACTGGATTAAACACCTTATATGGACAAATTTATGTGAGGTGAGAACCCGAGTCAAAATCTGAAGTGTTATTCCAACGTCTCGAGCGTCTCAAGTGTTATTCCGACGTCTCGAGCGTCTCAAGTGTTATTCCAACTTCTCGAGTGTCTCAAGTGTTATTCCAACGTCTCGAGCGTCTCAAGCGATATTCCAACGTCTCGAGTGTCTCAAGTGTTATTTCAACGTCTCGGACAATGCAAATGTAAAATCTATGTTTTAAAAGCATAAAAAACATGAACTGGTTCAGGCTGAAGTACCAAGGGTACTAGCTCTCAGATTGATCGATCGTGAAAGGGCTCAGATCATTTTGTGAGGGGGGGGGGAGGGACAGAAAAATAATGATTGAAAATTACAACTTGCTCAGGCTGAAGTACTAAAGGTACAAGCTGTCAAGTTATAAGATGATGAGGGCTGGGATTATTTTGTGAGGGTAGGGTGGGAGGAGAAAAATAATAATTGTAAAATCCAACTGGTTCAGGCTGAAGTATGAAGGGCACTAGCTGTCAGGCTGTAAGATGATGAAAGGGCTCATATCTTTCTGTAAGTTGTGCGGGGGGGGGGGGGGGGGAAGTAGAGCAGAAAGTTATCTGAGCGCTCCCATCATAGAACAATCTTACAGCTAGATCCCTCGGTACTCCATCCTGGACTAGTTGGATTTCTTACTCAGTTCTCCTCCCCCCCGCCACCTCCGCGAAATGATCTGAGCCCTTCCACTATCGAAGAATCTGAGAGCTAGTGCCCTTGGTACTTCGGCCTGTACCTGTTCGATCTTTTAGTCATTAGCTTTCTACCCTCCCCCCCCCTCCCACGAAATGATCTGAGCCCTTCCATCATTAAACAATCTGAGAGCTAGTGCCCGTAGTACTCCAGCCTGAACCAGTTGGTATTCTTAATCATTACATTTCTGCTCCTACCCCCCCCCCCCCTCACCCCAACCCCGACTTACAGAAAGATATGAGCCCTTTCATCATCTTACAACCTGACAGCTAGTGCTCTTCATACTCCAGCCTGAACCAGTTGAATTTTTCAATTATTATTTTTCTCCTCCCCCCCTACCCTCACAAAAAATTACTAGCCCTCTTATCATCTTACAACCTGACAGCTTGTACCCTTGGTACTCCAGCCTGAACCAGTTGTAATTTTCAATCATTATTTTTCTGCCCCTCCCTCCGACTTACAGAAAGATCTGAACGCTTTTATCATCTTTTAAACTGACAGCTCGTACCCTTGGTACTCCAGCCTAAACCAGTTGGAATTTTTAATCATAATTTTTTTACTCCCCCTCCTGCCCTCACAAAAAAATCTGAGCTCTTTCATCGTCTTACAAACTGACAGCTAGTGTCCTTGCTACTCCAACCTGAACCAGTTTATGTTTGTAATGTTTTTAAAACATGGATTTTACATTTTCTTTATCCGATACGTTGGAGTTACGTTTGTAACGCTCGACACGTTGGAGTAATACTTGAGATGCTCGAGACGTCGGAATAACACTATAGATTTTGACTCGGGAACATTTCTAAAACCTAATTCTGAAAATCTATACATACTCCATTTTTTCCTCCTATTATAAAGCTGTTAAATAAGATATTTTTTCACTTTTTTAAAATAAGGAAAAATTGTAGGAAAATACGTTTTGAGACTTATGTTTTAAAAAAATTCTCATCTAGCACGAAATTGATCCACGTAAACATATAAATCAACCATATTTGTCACAATCTATGGGCGTGTTTGGCGGAACTAAGTCCTAAGTAAACTTAGTACGATTTAGTATAGTGCGGGCTAGTTTTTCAAACCAGGTTTATTTTAATCCAGGTTTCAACTAATATTGCTAGTATACTTCTATACAATAATAATATAGATATACCGACAATAATAACCCTAGTAAAAATGAAAACGAGGCGGTGGCTAGCGTCTCGCCAATTTCGCTAGAGATTATCTAAATCCAACATGGCGGCTTTTTAAAAGTCATTGGCGGTTTCAGTACTTTAGGTTATATATTTGAATATTTACAATAATTATTATAACTATAAAATCAAATAAATAACTTGATAATGATAAATTTATTAATGCTTAGGACTAATATACATAATTTAAACCAATCAACACTAACTACTTGATGAAATTAATATAAATTTATATAATAAAAATACTATTTAATGAATTAATAAATTCAAATTGCAAAGTAAAAATTCAATAAACTATTTTTTATGATAAAATTTATAATTTTTACGAACGTAGTCGAATACTTAAAACAAATCAAATAATTTTAAATTTAAACGAGCATTCTTATTTTTACTTATAACTACTACAAACTTTTATAACTTAGTAATTATCATTGTTATTTAATATAATTAAATAAATTATTTTTTATTGTAAAATTTATCAATTTTGACAAACGTATACTGAAATACTTTTAACACATCAAGTAATTTTAAAATATTAATGAAGATTCTTATTTTTACTTATAGCTATATATTAGGGTGCTCCGTTTGAAACGAACATTTTTTTTTTTCGCTCCCCATCGAAAATCTTGTTCTATATGTTAAAATAAAAATTCAGTCCAATTTTGAGCTCTTAATATTAATATTAACCACTGGAACAACGTCGTTGAAGTTTTCCCATGCTAAAAGCACGTAAATTTAGTTTTTTTTCTTTTCAATTAATAAAACTCAGCCCCACTTTTATGTATCGTATGGGTCCAAAGTTTTTCTTAAAGAGAATTGTATGCTCTTCAAAAAAGCCAGTATCTGCTGAGCTCTGAGTTCAACTCTAGCTCTCCTGTGAGTCTTTAATGTCAAATTTCGTATCAAATCGATGGTTTTTTGCTGTTAACTCATGAACGGTTGAGTCTAGAGAAAAAACGTAAATGACTTTTTTGTAGAAAATTTGATTTTCTATAAAAAAGGTTTGATGACTTGTATCTCTAAAACTATTATTTTAAAAAATATATGAAGTTAAAGTTATTAAAATTTTAAATTTTAGCAAAATTTCGAGATTAATTATTTTATAATTAAATAATATTTATATTTTTACCGTACGATGGACGGTGTGGCTCAATAAGTTATAGATTAAATTGAACGGAATATAGTATAGTGCCGGATAGCTCAACTGGTAGAGCACTCGGCGCGATACCGACATGGTCTGGGTTCGATTCCCAGTTCGGGCTATCTATATTTTTCTCAATTTATCTATAAATTGTCTTATTGAGAAGGTTTGCATGTTTAGGTTTCCACTTATTAAATTGTCTTAATTTCTTACTTAATAATTAAAAATGTCTAGAGCGCTGCCGTGGCGATTAAACCAATTAAGTCAAGGTCACACGAAAGCAACCTTTTTCTAAAAACATAATTAGCTGATAAACTAAACGCTGCTGTAGCGATAGTTTAAAAACTAGTAAGCGCTGCTTAATAATTAAAGGACTAACATAAAAAGCATATTTTATTATGTAAAATCATTAGACTGCCAAAAATCTATGTATGTAAGCTATCATTTTCGTTTAAATTAATGATTATTTTGATTTAATAATTAAAATACTATCAGTAATTTATGGAAGATAATGATTATTACATAAATATACAAAATATAAAAAATACCCTTAAATATTCATCCAAATTAGTTTAAGAACCCATTTAATTTCGAATTTATTCCTAAAATAGATTGTAAATACATAATTTTGAATATCTTACAAATTTTGATTTTTTTTTTTGGTAAGTAATTAATAAAATAAGCCGAAAAACTACTAAAAATATAAATATTATTTAATTATAAAATAATTAATCTCGAAATTTTGCTAAAATTTAAAATTTTAATAACTTTAACTTCATATATTTTTTAAAATAATAGTTTTAGAGATACAAGTCATCAAACCTTTTTTATAGAAAATCAAATTTTCTACAAAAAAGTCATTTACGTTTTTTCTCTAGACTCAACCGTTCATGAGTTAACAGCAAAAAACCATCGATTTGATACGAAATTTGACATTAAAGACTCACAGGAGAGCTAGAGTTGAACTCAGAGCTCAGCAGATACTGGCTTTTTTGAAGAGCATACAATTCTCTTTAAGAAAAACTTTGGACCCATACGATACATAAAAGTGGGGCTGAGTTTTATTAATTGAAAAGAAAAAAAACTAAATTTACGTGCTTTTAGCATGGGAAAACTTCAACGACGTTGTTCCAGTGGTTAATATTAATATTAAGAGCTCAAAATTGGACTGAATTTTTATTTTAACATATAGAACAAGATTTTCGATGGGGAGCGAAAAAAAAAAAATGTTCGTTTCAAACGGAGCACCCTACTATATATATTTATTTAATTCAATAAATTATTTTCCATTATAAAATTTGTAATTTTTAACAAAACTACTACAATACTTTGAAAAAATTGAATATTTTTTAAATTTGATAAAATTTATTATTTTTACTTATAGCGAGTACTAATTATTATTATCACTTAGTAATGATCACCTTTCATTTAATTAAATTTAATCAACTTTTTTTTAAATAAAATTATCAATTATTCGCAATATTTGTTTTAATCGCCCACAATCGGAGTTCTACAATTGTGTCAAGTCTTTTCTTCATTTCAACTATTAATTTTCAAACAATGTTATTTATTAAACTACTATATTATAATAATAATAAATTATAAATAAACTCATATATGTGAAATTTATTTAACTGTGTAGTTCTTATTATATTTTATTACACCACTTAGAAATGTTTAATAATGAATTAGAGGTTAATCAGTATTCTATGTAAACATAAATATACATTGACATAGACAATACATAGGCGCACGCTATGCCAATTTCTTAATTATAGGTGGCGCACAATCTCTAGAACTGCCTCGATTTCGCTAGCTAGCGCCTAGTTTAAAACGATGCAGCCCTCATTTATTTTTACTAGGGAATATAAACCCAGATTGAAAATTAACCCAGTTTGAAAAACTGGCCCTAAAAGCATGCCTACTATCTTCTATCTCTACCCTTAATATTGGTAAGCAACACTTCGATTCCACAAACTACGGAATGGTTAGCAGGCTAAATGCAGGGATCGAATTTCCAATTCCGCGTTCCGTATTCCAATTCCACGTTCCGGATTCTAACACATATAGTATAGTTTAGTAAATACAGTGAACTTTCTCACATATGTAACAATTATTGGTCATTTTACCGAGAAGAATTTAAAGCTCTAACCTTCTAGCACAAAGTCTCGGGCCCTGCCCGATTAGTAATGACAGTCATCATTATATACGAAATATTAAAGGTCCGCAGAATTTTTTATTTTTTTAATAAGAAACGTCATTTCGGAATCTAACAAATGATATTTAGACTAGACTAGATTAAAAAAATTCTGGGCGTTGGTTGGCCCTGCAGGTCAGCCCCTAAACTTCTCGCTGTTTTCGAGCTCAAGAAGCTCGAAAACATTAGTGTGGATAAATATTTTCGAGCTCGAAAATGCTGTTACATGCAACTGTTGTTTTATGATCTTTTCTAGCTCTAACAAGTTACGTTTTATGCTAAAATTTTTAAATTTAAGAATCCAAAAACATTAATGAAGAAGCGGTTTTTAAGATTTAATTCCCGACTATGTTCAATAAAATATGTGTATTAAGGCAGAAATCAATGTCAGGGATAAAAATCAAGATTTAAATAAGTTTTGACCCATGCCAGAAAAAATAAAAAATGAAATATGCGCGAAAAATATTAAAAACTGTGTTGTTTCAATTTTCTTGTTGAAAATGTGATTTAAACTAAGAAACAAGTTAGATGACATTATATCATGATCAAAAGAAACCATAAAGAGGAAGAGTTGGTATGATTTCAAACACATTTTAGTACATTATATTATGATTTATCCGGAAAAAATAACATAAAATTTTATTTTTTAACTTTTCAACGCCGATATCTTTTGAACTAATTAACCGATTTTGACGTTTGAGGTATCAATCGGCGCGTTTTATTGAATTCTAGAGCTGATCGAAATTTGAAATCGATCGGTTAAGCTGTTTCGAAGATATTTGGAAAAACCCGTTTTTCATCATTTCTTTCTCCCGCGATATGTCTCAAACAAATAAACCAACATTAATGATTGAGGCAGCAATCAGCGTTTTTTTTTAAGATCTAGAGCTGATCAGATATTGGAATTGTTTAGTTGAGTTATTTTAAAGATACTCGCAAATAACAGTTTTTTACCATTTCTTTCTCCCGCGATATCTCTCGAACAAATTAACCAATTGAGATGGCTAAGGCGGCAATCGACGCGTTTTATCAAATTCCAGAGCTCATTAGATTTTGAAGACGATCGTTCAAGTCATATCTGAGAAATTACTAAAAAACTAAAAAAAAAAATTTATTTTTTTCGTAATTCGTAAATATTTTCGAGTCTACTTGATCAAATGATCTGAAAATTTTCAGGAAAGTTGATGGCCACCAAGCTCTTTCGATTGCCACCCCAACCATCTAAATCGATTCATTAGTTAAAAAGTTACAAAGAGTTTACACACACACATATATATATATATATATATATATATATATATATATATATACATACATACATACATACATCACTCGGACATACATACATATACATACATACATACATACATACACTCGGACATCGTCTTGAATTTAGTCAGAATAGCATCCTAGGCCGCAAAACGTCGACATCTGATGAAAACTCGATTTTCGAAAATCGGGGTGAAAACAATAACTTTCCGAATTTTTGAAAATTTACAAATGTTTTAGCGGGAAGTTCAAAAATTGACTATTTTCGTTTTAAAAATAAAATTAAATATATAGATCGATATGACAAAAAAAATACCGTCGAAGGTTGAGCTTTTATGAGTAATATTAACTAACACCTAATCACAGCTTTTCAATTGTTTTTTTTTTTTTTTTTTTCAACAACCTGAGAAAAATTTTTTTTTTTTTACTTTGGGAATTTTGTGACTCCTCAACGGATTGATGGATAAAATACATTGCTCATATTTCATAGAAAATCAAACGCTTTGCTAAAAAAGTATTTTATCATCTTATGATTAATCTGATTTTTCAAAAGTCATTCAAGGTCGGAGGATAATTCACATTAAGTTACAATATTATTCAATTTTTTCGGCAAAAATATCATTTTTACCACAAATGACATAGGACCTCTTTTGTAGATTGTCTTCTTTCTCTAATATTATCTCTGACAATGTTTACAAAATTTTAAAATCCTCTTTACTTACTTGCACTTAAGCTTAAACTCATTTGAAAAATGATGTTTTGAGTGATTTCGATAGATTATATAATTGCGAATAGTAAATTTTCCAACTAAAATATACCTCTTTACTATTTTCAAATCATATAAACAAATCTAGCTTATACTCAAGAGAAAATTCCTTATGAATGATATTCATTTTTGATTAGAAGTAAGTGACTGAATTGTTAACTAAATTCTCTGAGCAGGGATAATTGATATTAACAATTCGAGATTTTTCCAATAGCTAGTAAGAATAAACTTTAAGATTTATTTTTTGAATATGTAAAATTTTCAAAGTAGAAGACCACTCAAGTAATAACTATTAATAAGTTCAGAATTCCATTTAAAAGTCAAAATTTACAAACTCAATATTCTAAGAATTGAAATAGTGTTTTTCACGTTAATTGCGCATCAACATTTTTTCGCTGACACAGAATTTAGAAAATCATTTAAAATCATTACAAATCGTTAATTTTTTAGTTTTGTGTGGAAATTTGATTTTTTTAGATTCGAGTGCATCTGTATTATGTTACACTTTACTTCGTAAAGTCTCAAAAATGTATTATATTTAAGTAAATAATTGTATTCAAGTCGCATTCTTTAATGTCCATTGATAAAAAATTTAGTCATATATAATATACTCCATTAGTATTTTCTATTAACAATGTGCGATATAATTAAAGTGATAAAATGATTTCTGGACTTGGAAGGCAATGTGTTATTTGACTGCTTTTCAAAAAAATTAGTATTGTAAATTGAGACTATTTCTTTCTTATAACTCACAGGAAATGATTAAATATGAAAATTATTTTTTTTATTTCATCTTCAAAATTAGTAATGTAAAACAATACAAATTTAAAAAGAAAAAAAAAAAACAAAAAAAAGTGAGCAAAAGAAAAAGATTCTAATATAAGAGTGAACTCACCTTGTTGGCAGAGTAGTCTTCAGAAATATAATTATTGGAGTATGAAAGTAGAAGTATATATACACAGTCGCAATCAGACTTGTGGCCTTCAAAAATTCAAGTTCACAGAATATCCACCACTCGTTGGTCCATTGACCTTAGCGCTCTCTCATTAGTAAAACCAGCTACATACTATACGGTTCGAACAGAGAAATGGTCGTGAAATAAATATTAAACATAAAAAATCTTTTAATATTTTTAAACAGCTATTTTTAGAATTTATTACAAGCTTACCAAGAGTAAAGTCTGCATAAACATTATGCAAAGTTTACTTTCAATTCGATCACTACTTACAGTGTGCCTTAGGAACTCTCTTATAAATGCGAAAAATTTATTATATTGTGATAACTATCAATTTACTAATGTTCTCAAAATTATTTGTCCATTCAATAAGACCCATATATTTTTACATCAAATATGCACTTACCGATCAATATTCACTCCATTAAGTGACATTTATTGAATATCTATAAAATTTGAACCATTGATAGCTTACGAGAGACGTAAACATCTGTGCTCACATAATAATTAAAATTGATGAAAGAGTATTCCATGAGAGTTTTTTGTTACGCTATATCTATATATATTAGGGTGCTTCGTTTGAAACGACTATTTTTTTTCTGGTCCATCGACGGAATAATGTACTAACCCTAGCGGTTTCAGCGGCACGATAAAATTACCGTTTATTGACGTTGAATCGTCGTAAGTACTGCCGTCGAACATTCGACTGTATGAAGTGATTTGACGATCGTTTCCGAGTTCGATTGTGAAAAATCTTCACCATATATTTTTTCAGCGCTTACGGCAATGACACCATCTAATCAATTATTATCTATCGCTAAATAACGATAGTATGAGCGTCGATCACCAATGTCATAATAGTTGATTTACCGACTGTGGATACCGAAAGTACAAACATATGTGAATAATTGCACTGCATTTTGACCGACGTTTTACGCTCAATTTACGGTAGATTAACTCTCCAATGACACGCATTTAGATGTAAAATTTGCAAATTCATAGGACTGCTCAGGGAAAAAAATTTAGTATAATTTTTTATAGTGATTTATATGTATACAATAACTGCCATGAAAAAAAAAAAAAAAAACCCTCGCCGAATTATGGATTCGAACCCAAGACCTTCTGATTCGAAGTCTGAGGTGTTAATCACTGTGCTGAATCGCACACTTGAAAGGATAAGTTAATTGTATATATTTATTTGGATACAAATGAACTTCAGATAATTGAAGACATCACAAATTATTGATTCTATTATTTGTATTGTATACGATTATATTATTGTTTATAAGGTAAAGAGACTAATAGCGGTATACCCACTCATAGCGGGGCAATAATTCCTTCTTTTGGCAAATTAAAAAAAATGAGAAGTTAAATCTTTGAAACTTAACTGAGACTTTTTAGATTTTATATCTCAGTTTTTTATAACTTAATTTATTGTTGAAACTTTAAAAATTTTTAGCTGCCATCCCGCTTTGGGTCTTGTTAGTCTATTTTCAAGGAATTTAAAAAAAAGTTTTTCTTTATAACATTCATATATAAATGCGGTAGTAAATTGAAAAATTTTATAGACTTTATTTGATAAATAATTATGCAGTTTTCATGAATAATCTTACGTTGTTTGGTCGTATCTAAATTATTTCACAAAATATTATGATTCACACACCTACATAGCTTAATATTCACTTAGAAATTGCCATTCGATAAAATTTTTTAGAACTTCATTGTATAAAATTTTATGTCATTATATAAAATTATTTAAAATTTTATATAATTATATGAAATTTATAGACTTATATAAAATTTTTTCAACCGAAAGTATAAATATGTATGATTATATATAAGATAACATAATTATGTATATATATATATATATAATTACATAAAATTATATATAATAAAATATGATTATATCTTATTATATATAACTTTCTTTTCCCGGGTGATTAGAAAAAAAAGTACAATGAATATGATCATTTTTATTGTTTAAAATTAATTTATAAGTTAAATGCTCTTTTAACGTACTATTTTTTATTTAAAACTTTTTAATTCATTAATAATGATCTACATTTGCTGTTGTTAACAATTAATAAATTTACTAATACTGCATCTCTGTTTATCTTATAAGATATATCTAAACTGATTAATATTTGAAGTCCTAACCCTATAATGACTAAAAATTTTATTATTTAAGTATTTTTTACATTTTTTTACGACACGAATAATTTCAGTATACTTGAAGTCTATCACTGGCTATCAGAGACATTTAAAAAATGAAAAATCTGAGCGACAACTAATCGATAGTTCACGAACGAAAAGATTCTCACTTAGCGACACTATACGCTCGATTGACAAGTGTTTCACTCACTCAATACTGTAAATAAACCGCCAAGATTTCGGTTTTTGACAATCCCTATACTTATCAATGACCATAGAAGGACCGTCCATTACCTGTTTATTTACAGTCACTAGTCAGCTGAAATATAATGCACATACAAAACATCAACTATACAGTTACTATCGAGAATTTTAACAACGGCACTCGTCTTTCACCATCAAATAACGCTTCTTTAACAGTCGATATACGGTCATTTGTCGGTACCGTAAATTTATGGTCATTCGACCGTCGTTTTACGATGATTTTACAATGATCACGAATCCACCAGGGAAACATGTAAAAAAAAAATTCTCACCAAAGATGAGCTCTTAATTTTAATTTTCAGTACTCGCTAAATGAATTTGAAATTTTCCCACTTAATTAACATGTAAATTTTGATTTTTTTTTTTCAATTACCTATTGCTCCGCGTCATTGCAAGATATTAAGTCACGATTAGGCGAAAATCGAGGAATCCTTCATCTATAAAAGTGCTTGTAGCTAATTAACGTTTTGTAACCAGCATCACTGGTAAAAAATCTTAAAGCCAATTTTTTCTCAAATTTCATGGTTTTTTTTTATTTTACTCGCAAACCACTAACTTTAAAACAAAATTGTACGGAACTTTTTTTATAGAAAATTTGATTTCCTACACAAGAGATTATTTGAGCTATTACCGCAGAGCAAGTAGTATCCGAGATAAATCTAATTAATCATCTCAAAATTTGAAAAATTACTGTTTCATCCGAGAAATCAGTACTTTTTTATGTAATTATGGCCGTAGAAATATATCATGTATAAGAATAAAATATAAAAATACAAATTACACATTTATATGTAATTATAAAAATTATGAAACAATTATCTTTGTACTGATAGAGGTAGTTATTGAAAAAGCTTCCGCCGGTCAAACAAAGACATTTGAGTTAAGATAAGAAAAGATGGAGGAAAGTATAATAGGAGACAGCTTCGTATTACTGGACATATTTTCGATAATATATTTACCAGTGTATATTATTTATTTCTTTGACCATAATTTTATAAAGAAGCACTGAAATCTCGGATGAAACAGCAATTTTTCGAATTTTGAGTAGTTTAATTAGATTTACCTCGGAAACTACTAGCTCTACGGGAACGGCTTGAATAACCTTTTTTAGTAGGAAATCAAATTGTCTATAAAAAAAAGTCTTGTACAACTTTGTTCTAAATTTAGTGATTTGCGAGTAAAATAAAAAAAAAATGAAATTTGAGAAAAAATTGGCTTTTAGATTATTTACTAGTGAGGCCGGTTACAAAACGTAAATTAGCTACAAGCACTTTTAAAGAAGAAGGATTCCTCTGTTATTCCCGCCTAATGGAGACATAATATCTTGCAATGACGCGAAGCTATAGGTAATTAAGAAAAAAAAATCATAATTAACATGTTAATTAAATGAGAAAATTTCAAATTCATTTAGCGAGCACTAAAAATTAAAATTAAGAGCTCTCCTGGTTAAAAATACTGATTGCAAACAATTGAGAAGCGCTCGATCCAAGCAAACTGTATATCTATATTAGGCTGTCCATTATTAACCAAATTAGATTTTTTTACTTGGCCATGATATAAATCATTTATTTGTGATCCAAAAATAATAAAAAAATCGGTCTGTCAGTTCACCCTGCAGGCCAGCCCCAAAACTTCCCGCAGTTTTCGAGTTCCTTGAGCTCGAAAACATTATTCAGAATACATTTTCGAGTTCTTTGAGCTCGAAAACATTATTCAGAATACATTTTCAAGCTCTTCTAGCTCGAAAATACTTTTGTATGCCTTTGTTTTCGAAAAATAACGTTTTTTACCATTTTTTCTCCAACGATATCTCTCAAACGAATAAACCGATTGAGACGGTTAAGGTGGCAATCGACGCGTTTTATTGATTTCTAGAGCTGATCAAATTTTAAAATTGATTTATCGAGTTGTTTTTGAGAAATTTCAAAAAAACTAAAAAAAATTTTTTTTTTAATTCTTTCGTTCACAGTTTCTCTTGAACGAATGAACCGATTTTGATGGTTGAGGTGGCATTCGACGCGGCTTATAAAGTTTTAGAACTGATTAGAGTTTAGAATCAATCCATCAAGCGAACTAAAAGTTATTCGAAAAAAACATTTTTTTAAAAATTTATTTTTTGAAATATCTCCGAACGTACTCTACCGATTAAGCTTAAATTTTCAGTGCTTATAGTAATTAACAAGCCGCGTCAAATGACACCTGGACAATCAAAATCGGTTCATCCGTTCAAAAGTTACAGAATATTTACATACGTACGTACGTACATACATACATACATACATACATACATACATACATACATACATATATACACTCGGACATCATCTGGAATTTAGTCAAGATAGCTTCGAACCTCAAAACGTCGACATCTGTTGGAATTTCGATTTTTGCAAATCGGGGTGAAAACTATAACTTCCCGAAATTTTTGAAAATCTTCAATTTTCTCAGCGGGAAGTTAAAAAATCAAGAAGTTTATTCTAATGCCGTTTAACCCTGCCTCAGTAATGATACATTCTTATTTTAGTACAATGAGAAAAACTTTATTTTATTGCTTAAAAATGAGTGCACAGCGATGACCAATACATATTTTTGTAGAAAATTTTCCGCTCTTCAAAAAAGGTATCTCATGTTTTTTTCGTGAATCCAACTCTTTACGAGATATTGAAGGTCAAAGTTTGATTTGTTTAAAAAAAATTGGCGTTTTTGTTTGAAATTTGATAACTCTCTAAAACCTAGCCATAAAATCGAGCGTTATAAATTTTCTTGTAGGAAATTGATCGCTCTTCAAAAAAGGTTTCTTACACTTTTTTAGTAAATCCAACTATTTAAGTGATATAGAAGCCCAAAGTTGATAGATTTAAAAAATAATGTTTTTCGAATAAAATTCTATAACTCTTCAGAAAACAAATATTCACTCAGGCTTTTAACGGGGTTTTGTCGGAAATTCACCGCTCTACAAAAAAGTTCTTTTTAATTTTTTTGATAAACTGAATCGTTTGAGAGATATTTAAGCTCAAAATAAAAGAAATTTTTTATATCATCAGAGCAAAATTTTGAGTTGGTTTGTTAAACTTTTTTTTTAACTTAAAGCTTAAATATCTCTTGAACGGTTGAGTTTATCAAAAATATCAAAGAGACCGATCTTGTAGAGTGGTTGATTTCCAACAAAAACCTGTTAAAATCCTGAGTAAATATCTGTTTGCTGAAGAGTTATAGAATTTTAATCGAAAAACATTATTTTTTAAATCTATCGATTTTGAGCTTCTATATCACTTAAATGCTTGGATTTACAAAAAAAAGTGTAAGAAACCTTTTTTGAAGAGCGATAAATTTCCTACAAGAAAATTTATAACGCTCGATTTTATGGCTAGGTTTTAGAGAGTTATCAAATTTCAAACAAAAACGGGCAGGTCCCGATCACACAGAAGTATATTGCACAGAGAGGTAATTGTGCAGAATCAATTTTCACATGTAAATATTGCACTAAAATCTTTAGCACAGATGAAGATTGCTCATAGCATTTTTTTACACAGATCCCATTTGCACAGAATTAATTATAATTTTACCATCTGTGATACAGCCCTATCCAAAAATTTTCATAGAATCTACTCAACTGCGACAAAAACCGCATAGAATCCTATAGACTGTATTGGTTTTTATGCGGTTTTTGTCGCAGTTGAGTGGATTCTATGGGCATTTTTGAATAGGGAGATCACACAAACTTTACGAAAATGACGTTAGATGGATAAAGATCATCAAATAATCTATTATAAAGATTCTCAAATCATTATAAACCTCGTATTCAAATTTTAAATTAATTTTCAAATTAAAAATCCAAACCTTTCAATTCAAATTTATCGTAAATTAAAATTCTTTCTTAATTTGCCGGCGAAACTATTAGATGTATCACAAAATTTCACTAACTCTTTTTGTAAACAATTCTATTCACTATCAAATATTTTTCCAGTTTCGATTTTACGCGATATTTTTTAGTTATTTGCATTTCATTGTAGACTTTTAAAAAAATTCGCGTTTGACCGATTTCAGAGCTTGACATTGAAACAAAAATAAATGGAAAACAATACTGAATATCGAAAACTCTGTAAGGAATTAAAAATCTTCTGTAGAGTACCCACATCCCTTACTTCCTTCGAATATTTTCCATTTTATTATATTCAAATTATTCGTACATTTATGAATTTTTTTAAAAATTATTGTTCAGAAAAAAAAAGATTTCATGGCTGTTCGGGATAAAAAATCGTCTGGAAAGAATACCCACAACCCTACTTCCATAGAATATTTATCCTTCTTATTATAACATTTTTATCATTAGTACCCTTGTGGAAATTTTTCGGACTTGTCTCTGAAAAACTTAGTTCTAAAATTCTAAAGACTTTTTCAAAGTTCTAAAGACTTTTTCAGAGAAAAGTCCGAAAAATTTCCACCAGGGTACACATACGAATTTTCTTTGAAATTATTATTCCTAAAAATAAATAAAGCAATAAACAAATGTTGTAGACTTTGTCTTTTTTATAGTTTTAAGAAGGGCGATTCAGAAGTATTCAAAGTATTCAAAAGTATGAAAAAGTATTTGAAATTTCGTTTTTTAAATCGTTTCTTTTAATAAGGCTTACATACTTCATTACTATGTGATTCATGCATAATTAATAAATTTAAATAAATACTATAATTCGTGCTATAATTCATTAGTAAAGATATATTTATCACTTAAAAATTATTTTTTGCAATAATTAAAAGACTGTCATGCATAATTTCACACCCGCAATACATTATAAATAGTTACAACTTAATTTACTGTAGGAAAAATTAACTTTACACTTTCAGGTACAGAAAAACTCTTTTATTATTTCAAAAATTTTATAACTTTATTGTAATATGTATTTAGATTAGGGTTGCAAATTCATTAACCCAAATAACTTAACTTAAAAATTGAAAATTGAATTTTAATTTAAAATCATTAAATTAAAAATTTGTAAATCCAATGGGGTTGAAAATTGAAGACATTATAATTTTGAATTGAAAGGTTTGGATGTTTAATTAAAAAATTAACTAAAAATTCGGGTAATGGGTTTGTAATGATTAGAAAATCTTAATAATGGATTAATTGACGATTCTTATCCATCTAACCTCATTTTCGTGAAGTTGTTTGTATAATCTGTATCACAGATGGTAAAATTATAACTAATTCTGTGCAAACGGGATCTGCGTAAAAAAACGCTATGGGCAATCTTCATCTGTGCTAAAGGTTTTTGTGCAATATTTACATGTGTAAATTGACTCTGTGCAATTACCTCTCTATGCAATATACTTCTGTGTGATTGGGGCCCACCCACAAAAACGCAAATTTTTTTAAACAAATCAAACTTTGACCTTTAATATCTCTTAAACAGTTGGATTCACAAAAAAAACATAAAAGACCTGTTTTGAAGAGCGAAAAATTTTCTATAGAAATATGTATTGGTCATCGCTGTGTGTTTATTTTTAAGCAAGTAATAAAATTTTTCTCATTGTACTAAAATAAGAATGTATCATTAATTAGGCAGGGTTAAACGGCATTAGAATAAACTTTTTTATTTTTTTTTATTATTTTTGGATCACAAATAAATGATTTGTATCATGGCCAAACAAAAAAATCTAATTTGGTAAATAACGGACACCCTAATCTATCTATAGAAACAAAAGAATTGACATTATTGAGAAGAATTCGAATTTCATCATTTTTAATTCTTTTCAATTAATATTTTTAAACAGCTTCATCTTTGGTGAGAACTTTTTTCTTACATGTTTAGAACATTATTCCGTCGGTGGACCAGAAAAAAGAAATAGTCAATTCATATATATATATATATATATATATATATATATATATATATATATATATATATATACATATATATATATATATATATATTAGGGTGCTTCGTTTGAAACGACAAATTTTTTTTTTTTTCGCTCCCATCTCGAAATTTTGTTGGAAATACCCCCAAAAAAATTATCTGAGAGTTTGAGCTCTTAATATTAATATTAAGTACTCGACCACAGCGTGTGAAGATTTCCCATTTAAAATACA
>OZ024712.1:11561496-11594404 GCA_964016945.1 Microplitis deprimator | reverse complement strand
CCAAAAAAATTATCTGAGAGTTTGAGCTCTTAATATTAATATTAAGTACTCGACCACAGCGTGTAAAGATTTCCCATTTAAAATACATGTAAACTTGGGTTTTTATTTTTTAAACTTCTATAACTCCGCGGCATTTTATGATATCATCTCGTCCAAAGTCGAGATTTTCTCAGAATTAAATGTTCTACAAAAGTGCCCATTGTCGCGAAGTCGTAACTCATACGGGTGGGGTAGTACGGACCGCTAAAACGAATTTTTTCATAGAATTCTTGTTTTTTTTCTCATTATCTCATAAACAACAAGACCTACAGAAGAAATGCATAAGACAATTTTATAGGAAATTCAATTTCCTACAAAAAAGGTCCTTAGCCTCAAATCACTCAGATTGATATTTTCTGATATATTAATTATTGAAGTTTACGTAGCAATAAATTCCCATAAAATGTCAAATCAAATCTTAGAAAATATTGATTTTTTATTTGACTAACATCTCAGAAAATATCAATCTGAGTGATTCGGTGTTAAGGACCTTTTTTGTAGAAAATTAAATTTTCTACAAAATTGTTGTTCGCATTTTTTCTGTAGGTCTTGTTGTCTATGAGATAATGAGAGAAAAAACAAGAATTCTATGTAAAAATTCGGTTTAGCGGTCCGTACTACCCCACTCGTATGAGTTATGACTTCGCGACAATGGAAACTTTTGTAGAACATTTAATTCTGAGAAAATCCCGACTTTGGGCGAGATGATATCATAAAATGCCGCGGAGTTATAGAAGTTTAAAAAATAAAAACCCAAGTTTACGTGTATTTTAAATGGGAAATCTTCACACGCTGTGGTAGAGTATTTAATATTAATATTAAGGGCTTAAACTCGCAGAGAATTTTTTTGGAGGTATTTCCAACAAAATTTCGGGATGGGAGCGAAAAAAAAATAGTCGTTTCAAACGAAGCACCCTAATATATATATATATATATATATATATATATATATATATATATATATATATATATATATAACGACGTTCTAATTAGCAAATTGTCTCACTGTATATTTCTTACTAGGTGATTATGTGCAATTTTCAAATAGTAATAGTTAGAAAAAATATTATTCGAGTAACCCAGCCAAAAATATTATACACATCCTAGATATGGAAGTAATTTTTAGATGAAAAAAAAGCTTTTACATTACTTTTTTTCGTTTAAATAAAGGATTTTTTGATATGGAGTTAGACAATTTGCTAAGTAGAACATCGATATATGGGATAGAACCAACTTTTGAGGACACGATTGCGCCTACAATTCTTATTGGAACTTAATCAAATTTTCCACACTTATTCTATGTGTGATTATCACGATTAAGTTCCAAAATGGGCTAAACTAGTCTAGTCACCCGGGAAAAAATGATTTTGCTTAATTATATATAATTATGTATGATTATATATCTTTATATATAATTATCCATAAATTTATGTATGATTATATATAATCTTATCTATCTCCATGTATAATTCCTCCATTATGCATGACGTTATATATAATTTGATCTGATCATGTCTGACCAATACATTGTGTCTCGAATTATGTATAAAGCTATATATAGGTCTATATATAATTAGATCTGATCAAATCTGATTGATATAACCCTATATATAATCAGATATAGGTCTATACATAATTAGGTCTGATCAGACATGACTGTTATAAACTTATACGCAGTTATACATGTCTTTTTATGATTAGATCTGATCAGACTTCATTGATATGAAACATATGAATATTTTATTATGTATATAGGTCCTATATATATGTACATATGTATATATCTATACTAATATATAAATCTATAGGGTTTGTCTGTACATGGTGTTTTTATGTCGAATTATGCGTCAAATATCATTTTTATGACCTACTCATACTGTATCTACCCTTTTTGGAATTTTCGTCTGTCTGTCTCTCTGTCGGTTTATACCTTTATAACTAATTAACCACTTATCTGATTGAGATGAAATTTTTTACACATATACATGATGCTGTCACTTAAAATATAAGCTTCTTTTTAAATCAATTATAACTTAGAATTCGGGTATATAAATTATTTTTCTAAAAGTATAATAAAAAAACAGTTAAATTACAGCCATCAATTGTTTTTATTCCATAAGCGTCAATTGTTTTTATATAACGCAAGTCAATTGTTTTTTATAGATTAGATTTTGTTTCATCCATCAATTGTGTCTGTCAATTGAATCGTATATAACATTTTATGAAACAGTCAAAATAAGAGTGTCTAATCTGACTTATTTGTAATTAAGTAAGAATGTAAATCTATTTCATTTATTATTTAAATTTTTTTAATTTATTGTATGATATATAGGATTAAAAAGAAAAAATTACGTATCTTACGAAATATGTAAAATAAATGAAGATCATAACCTATAAATAATCATTTATATTATTTATCAACCATTTTTGTGCATTATCTTATATAAAAATTGGGTTCGAAAGATAAAAATAAGTACTTGATATCACTTAGTTATCTATAATAATTTTTATTTTTTTATGCTGAGTTAACCAAGATTGACCAATTTAATATAACTTATAGTGATGAATAATTTTATTTTTAGATATATATCGTTATTATTCGTTGTGTTTTTGTTAAAAATGCCTAAAAAACGGAAATCAAATTTGAGTTCATCATCAGCCAAAGCAAGAAGCAACAAACTTCTTCGCCTATCTGAAACTCAATGTGAACGAGAAGAGAGACCGAAAATTCAGGAAGAAAGGAAAAGCAATTTACGAGCTAATGAAACACCAGAACAATCTGAAATTCGCCTTGCTTCTCATAGAATGCAACATGCTAATATGAGGAATATTGAATCAGAGATAGCTCATGAAAGAAGATTAGCGGATGATCGTGCACGCCACCTTATTACATATCATAATACATCTAATGAACGACGTATTCAACGATTATCACGTGATCGTCAACAGCACACTCTTGCACGTAATAACGAATCTGATGAACATCGTAATCAGAGATTGACACACGATCGTGAACACCATACTTTATCTCGCGCACAGGAATCTATGTTTGATCGTGAAACTTGCTTAATGATCGATCGAGAACATCACGCTCTTCAGCGAAGATCAGAATTTGCATCCAGATGCGATGAAAGTAGAACTGCAACTAAAAATAGATACTACAGGTTAAAGAAAAAAAAAGAAGCAAATTTAATAATGGAAAACGAAAGAATTTCGGCTTTTCGTGAATCCGAGTCTAACGACAGACGGACAGAAAGACTGTCTTTGAATCGCCAATGGCATACTGTCCATAGACAATTAGAATCTGATTTAGAACATCAGCAACGATTAAATGCTGAGGAGAATAGACAAACTCAGACACGAAATTTCCGTTGGCAATCAAAATCGAATAGTGGTTTCTCCTACGATCCGTCTATTAATTACAAACAGGAATCTGATGTAGGTCCAATAACTAAGGTTTGTAATTACTGCAATGCATTAAAGTGGGTCGGTGAATCTGCTGGGTTATGCTGTTCATCAGGTAAAATTCGTTTAACGCCTTTACTTGAATCTCCCGAACCTTTGAAATCTCTGCTGGATGGAAAACACGTTCAATCAAAATCATTCATGAACGCTTTAAGGTCTTACAACAATGCTTTTCAGATGACTTCATTCGGTGCAAATATTGTATCTGAGGGAAACTTTATGCCAACTTTTAAAATTCAGGGACAAGTATACCATTTAATTGGTTCATTGTTTCCTGGAAGTGATCAACCTTCAAAATTCTTACAGATATATTTTATAGCTGATTATAATGAGCAAATTAATCTTCGAATGTCCTATAATAATAATTTAAATAAAAATCTCATAACAGACTTACAAAATATGCTCCTTCAAGTAAATCCTTATTTGCACGACTTTAAATCGGCTTTAGAATCTATCCCTCTCGAAAGCAAAGATAATTATCAATTAGTAATCAATGCAGACCGTAAACTAATATCCGATCATAAAGGTCGGTATAATAAGCCTTCTACAAATGAAGTAGCTGTAGTGTGAGTTGATCAAGAGTGTCAACAGAGAGACATTGTTCTATCTTTGCGTACAGGAGATCTTCAAAGAATAAGTGAGACTCAGCGATCGTATGATGCCCTTCAATATCCACTTATATTTTGTCGTGGAGAAGGCTATAATTTTAATATATTTCATTCTGGACAACAAGCAAAAGACACGAATAAAAAAATTTCAGCTTTACAATTTTACTGCTACAGACTTATGATGAGATCTAATGAGTTTAATAATTTACACCATTATCGTCAAATTTCAAATCAATTTTGGGTTGATATGTATGCGAAAATTGAAACCGAGCGATTGTCATTTATAAGAAATAGTCAAAAACAACTTAGAGCCGAAAACTATAATCACTTACAAGATGCTTTGAGAGTCGAAGGTAATATTGATAATTTAGGTCGTTTAGTTATTCTCCCCTCCAGTTTTACAGGAAGCCCAAGATACATGCATGAGTGAACACAAAATGCATTTAGTTATGTAAAAAAGTATGGTCGTCCTGATCTTTTTATAACTATGACCACTAATCCTAATTGGGTAGAAATAACAAGAGAGCTGTACAAAGGGCAATCTGCATCTGACCGGCATGATATTATATGTAGAGTTTTTCATTTGAAGTTGAAAAAATTAATTGATTTATTAGTTAAAGGAAAAATTTTTGGATCCGTTAAATGTTATATGTATTCTGCAGAGTAGCAGAAACGAGGTCTTCCTCGTGCTCATATTCTCTTATGGCTTGAAGATAAAGTAACACCTAATAGAATAGATAGTATCATAAAAGCAGAACTTCCCAATCCTCAGGAGGATTTAGATTTATATAATATTATTATAAAACATATGATTCATGCACCATGCGGATTGATTAATTCAAAATCTCCGTGTATGAAAGACAATCGTTGTAGTAAACGATTCCCGAAAGCATTTGTAAATAAAACGATAACTGGAGAGGATGGTTATCCATGTTACCGACGGAGATCACCGGAAGCGGGGGGATTTGTCGCTCAAGTTAGAGTAAATGGAAATAATATAGAAGTAGATAATCGTTGGATCGTCCCTTATTCACCAGTATTATCCTGAACTTTTGAAACACATTTAAATGTCGAGTATTGCAGTAGTGTGCAATCTATAAAATATATTTGTAAATATGTGAATAAAGGAAGTGATCAAGCAACGTTTGGAATTAAAAATGAAAACGATGAGATAACGAAATACCAGTCTGGAAGATACATTTGGACCTCAGAAGCAACTTGGCGTATGCTGTCTTTCCCAATACATGACAGATTTTCTCCCGTGGTTCACTTGGATGTTCATTTAGAAAATGAACAGCGAGTATACTTTAACCCAGAAAATGTTATTGATCAAATTACTAATCCCAAAAATACAACATTATTAGCCTATTTTCAATTATGCCGGGAGGAAATTTTCGCAAAGACACTTTAATATGACAAAGTACCTGCATATTATATATTTGATAAACAATCTAAAATATTTAAGAGGAGGAAAAGAGGAAATCCTGGTATTTTTAAAGAACACGTTATTGGAAGAGTATACACAATTCATCCTGGTAATACAGAATGTTATTTCTTACGTCTATTACTTCACGCTGTTAGAGGCCCAACATCTTTTAAAGATATAAGAACATATAATGGTGTGATATATCAATCATATCAAGCAGCTTGCAAAGCTCTTGATCTTATTGAAGATGACTCCCACTGGGATGAAACTTTAAAAGAAGCGTGTGTTATCGATAGTCCATTCAAACTAAGGCAACTTTTTGCAATTATTGTAGTATTTTGCCACCCTTCTGACCCTAAAGAATTATAGACAAAATATAAAAAATATTTATATGAAGATTATGGGAGAAAATTGATAAGAAGTTTTCCGGATATTGATTTAAATTTATATAAAGAAGAGCTTGAGAATCGTTGCACATAGACATAGAAAATACAATTATTTCTATCGGGGGAAAATCTTTAGATCAATATGGAATGCCGATACCGAATATTAACGATAATTTTCAGATAAACAGAGAATATCTAGCTGAAACAAGTTATGACAAATCAATACTGATGGCTTTTGTAAAAGAAAATGAATTAAAAATTAATGTAGACCAAAAAAAAATTTACGATAAAATTATGAATAGGATAGACACGTTAGAAGGAGGAATGTTTTTTATTGATGCACCTGGGGGCACAGGAAAAACTTTTCTAATAAATTTGATATTATCTAAAGTTAGAGGTAGTGGTAAAATTGCGCTTGCAGTAGCATCCTCAGGTATCTCAGTAACCCTTTTACCTGGTGGTAAAACGGCCCATTCCATGTTCAAAATACCTTTAGACATTGACAGATATGAATCACCAGTTTATAATATCTCTCGAAATAGTGATAAAGCAAAAGTGATGAGAGATGCATGCTTAATAGTCTGGGATGAATGCACAAGGGCTAACAAGAAAGCAATAGAAGCTGTTGACAGAACACTACAAGACCTACGATGCAATAAAAAAAGAATGGGGGGCATAACTTTTCTATTTTCAGGTGATTTTCATCAGACTTTACCCGTAATTACTAAAGGTACAAGAGCTGATGAAGTGAATGCGTCTCTTAAACGATCTTATCTATGGAATGATATTAAAAAACTATCACTAACTGTAAACATGCGAGTCCATCAAAGAGGGGATCCAAGTGCTCCAGAATTTTCTAATTTATTGCTAGATGTAGGGGATGGAAATATAAACGATGAAAATGGAGAAGTATCTCTGTCTGATGAATTATGTTCAATAGTACCATCTATAGAAGATCTGATAGAAAAAGTATATCCAGGTATAAGAGATATTAAAAATAAAGAAGACTCGTGGTTATCAGAGAGAGCTATTTTATGTCCTAAAAATGAAATGGTAGTCCGTATTAATAATACTATAATAGATAAGTTTGAGGCAAACGAGATGGTTTATGCATCAATTAATACCACAATTAATCCAGATGACGCAACAAACTATACTGTTGATTTATTAAATTCAATAAGTGTACCAGGACTTTCATCACATATAATTAAATTAAAAATAGGTGCTCCTATAATTTTATTGAGAAATTTAAATCCACCCCAACTTCGTAATGGTACAAGATTACGAGTAACAAAATTACAAAAGAATGTTATAGAAGCTACTCTATTAACTGGATCAGGAAAGGGTGAAAGTGTATTCATTCCTCGCATACCGCTTATACCTAATAATTTTCCATTCGAATTCAAACGCATTCGATATCCTGTCAGTCTTTCTTTTACAATAACAATAAACAAAGCTCAAGGACAAACGATGAGCATTACTGGAATAGATCTTCGAACTTCCTGTTTTTCACACGGACAACTATATGTATTATTATCAAGAGTAAGATCAAATAAAAATGTATATATTTGTGTCAATGAAAAAAAAAATCGCGTAATGTAGTCTATACTGAAGTACTGAATTAATAAATTAATATTTAAAAAATATCAACTTCGATATAATATTACTCATAACTAACATAACTTATATAAACACATATGTCTGCATAACTTTCATAAATACATATGTATATATTTATATAATTATAAATTTATATGTATAAAGTGTAATTGAAATATTAAATTATTTGTATTATTTTATTTTCATAGATTATTGTTTTTATTGATTTCTTACAATTCATATCATTATTAAAATTGAAATTATTAAATATATTTATTAGTTTTTTGAGTTAAATTAAACTCATAAATAATTGTAATGAATATAAGTATCTATCTGATATAATTAATGATAAAAATTATTCGTCTTCCTCAGTATCGACAACAATTTGAAAATAACTTAACGGCTGACGGAAATCATTTCTATGTAAATTGGTGTTATTTTAACATTTTCTAAATTATCGACTTCAAAATTGAAATTAGAAAGAGGATAAATATCTAAATTAAATTCGATTCTAAATGTAGCATATGCAGCTTTGATTTTGAGAACCTTTATCAACATACGAAAGTTAAATATCATTAATTTGTAAATTATTAGCTACATACTATTTTTTTATTTATTTACTTGATTCAAAGAAATCTTATTTTCTATTTCAGACGGTCGATCATTGACAATTATTTGATAACTATTATTGTAACTTTCCTTGATCACGAAAATAAATTTATTTTTACCATTTATTATTTTTGATCCAACAATCATTAACACATATCCGGTAAAACTGAAATCCATAAAGTTAAGTCAATTCCGATTTGAACAACTAAAATTATTTGTATGATTGGTCAATAAAAATTGATTATAAATAAAATATCTACCTATAGTTATAAAAATAATAGTAGCAATAAAAAAATTAGAATTATTTTATATAAAACGTTATCGAAAGAATTAAAACAAAAATTTTTTTTTAGTATTTTTGAAATTTCTCAAAAACGATTAGATAAATAAATTTCAAAGTCTGATCAGTTGTAGAACTCAATGAAACGCGTCGATTGCTACCTTAACCATCTCAATCGCTTTATTAGTTCGAAAGATATCGTTTGAGAAAAAATTATAAAAAACTTTTTTTTCGAAAACAAAGGCATACAAAAGTATTTTCGAGCTCGAAGAGCTCGAAAATGTAACCACAACAATTTTTCGAGCTCCAGGAACTCGAAAACGGCGGGAAGTTTTGAGGCTGGCCCGCAGGGTCAACTGACAGACCGATTTTTTTTTTTAATTACTTTAATTGGCTAACTTCATATTTTCATAAAATTTATTTATCACATTTCAATTATTTTTATTTACTTATTCATATACTGTCAACATAAAATATTGGTTCGACATAATAATTTTTTAATGATAAAAATGGCGGTAAGTCATTATGATTTAGAATTTTTATTGGAGCAAGCAAATAAATTATTCAGTATAGAAAATTGGGCTCATGAAATAATTGATCAAACAATTGGTAATATTTTGCTTTTTAAATAACTGTAATTGATCGTTTTTTTTATTCATTTAAAAATTATTTATAAATTTAAATTTTTCAATTTAATATTTAGATTTTGTAAATGAAAATGATAAAATTTTTCATGTTTGGTGTTCGACGGTGATGAGTTCTTCTCAAGTCTGGAAGATTTCATGAAAATGTAGGGCTTCATAAAGGTGTGTCTGAGTCCACTGGGAAAGCTTTCGAGGATGCAAGAAAAGTTACTATCGTTTAAAATATTATTTGTAATCTTAAATATTATTATGATAACTATTAGGGTTACAAATAAGTTTCCGCCGTTTTTTAACACAAATTAAATATTTATTATAGAAGAACGGTAATATACATTTATTTAAAATATTGCCCATCACTTGCAACCACTTTTTCCCATCTCTCAGGCAGCATTCGAATCCCACGTCTGAAGAACTCCTTGTCTTTTGAGGCTATCCACGAATCAACCCAATTTTTGGTATCCTCATAAGATGTGAACCGCTACGCCGTCAAAGCATGTGCCATGGACCGGAACAGGTGATAATCGGACGGTGCAATGTCTGGTGAATACGGCGGGTGGGGTAACACTTCCCAATCAAGTGTTTCCAAGTACTTTTTCACGGGAGCCGCAACATGTGGACGAGGATTGTCATGCAGAAGAATAATTTTTTCGTGTCTAGAATAGTATTGAGGGCGTTTTTCCTTCAGAGCTCGGCTCAATCTCATCAATTGTGTTCGATAGAGGGCTCCAGTAATTGTTTCGCTCGGATTAAGCAACTCATAATACACTATACCTAGCTGATCCCACCAAATACACAGCATAAGTTTTTTTCCGTGAATATTCGGTTTTGCTGTTGATGTTGACGCGTGGCCAGGTAATCCCCATGATTTTCTTCTTTTTGGATTGTCATAATGTATCCACTTCTCATCACCAGTTATGATACGATGTAAAAAACCCTTTTTTTTATGTCTAGCTAGCAGCATTTCACTTAAGCATAATCGGCGTTCAATATCTCTCGGCTTTAATTCGTACGGAACCCAATTTCCTTGTTTATGAATCATTCCTAATGATTTTAAACGATGTGAGACTGCTTGCTGACTGACTTCTAATGTTAGAGCAAGTTCTTTTTGTGTTTGAGATGAATCTTCCTCCAATTCTGCATCCTCGTAAATTTTTGGCCTTCCACTGCGATCTTTGTCTTCTACGTCGAAATCACTGTTTTTAAACTTTTGAAACCACTCTCGACACGTTCTCTCACTCAAAGCACCCTCACCATATGCTTCTACGAGCAATTGATGCGCCTCAGCAGCAGATTTCTTTAAATTAAAGAAGTAAACTAATATTTCCCGCAAATGACGCTTACTTGGCTCAAATTTTGACATTTTCAACTTATAAAAATTATATTTTACCAATATAAAATCAATGATATTAATAGGTTATGTTGTTCTTAAATGTCCAAACTATTTTTTAAGCCGGTTATCATCTGCGAAAGCTAACTGAAACTTCGTGCCGCGCCATCTACAATAAAACGGCGGAAACTTATTTGTACTCCTAATAAAACCTTTTACTTTTTATTTATTTAAACATTCATTTGTCTAGACACCATAATTTACTTTTAAGTATTTTTCAATTTAGAAACCATATCAGAAATACATTACAATGGTACTATTTACTTTAAGTCTTATTTTAGAGTGCAGTTGTGATAAGAAAGTGCGTCAACTGCCACTTTGACCATGGTGAGGATTAAAATTCCTTTTCACTTAATATAATATTCGATTATGAATGATGTGTTGAGACAAATGTTAAAAACTACAATAAAAGTAAAATAAAATGATAATAATATTAAAACTAAAAATTTACTCGGACGTAATATTATAAAATATTTAATTTTTATTATCATGTGGTGAATAACTGGTATGAGAAAATTTATTATGCCTTCATACGAGGAAATTCATAAGCTATGAACGGAAACCTATCATATCATCCTACTACTTGCACTCTCATATCGGCAACATGTTTTTTTTATTAAAAATTACGTAGGAGTAAAACTTGATCGTTTCTTTAATTAATTATCTTTCAAATGTTATTAATTAACCTAGTATAGAGCTTACAAGTTTTTTTTTATAATTAAAATTTTCATTTAATTGAGAATTTATTAATTAAGATTTAATTGAATGTAATTGAATGTTCGTTTTGGAATTGAAAAAAAATAAATACAACTGTTTATTGTTATTAGATATTTTTAGTAGTTAATAAAAATTAATGTTCAACTAAAATAATGAGTTAAAAAAATTTTTATTTTCTTATTATTATTTTATTGTTTTTATAAATATATTTATTTAATTAATTGATTAATGATGATTTATTTAATTGAAATCACGAAAAAAAATATTAATTTTTATGGATTATTCAAAACATGCAGTTTTGGCGCTATCTTTTTGAATTTCAATCAAACTTTTTTCTCTGTCTTCAACTCCTTAGTAAGAACGCGATTTAATGTGGGTAAAAGAAATCTGTGTCAAAGAAAACCTGGCTAATCGAAATTCTAGGTTATCGTTAACTGGATAAATGGAGCCTGGGTAATCGGATTTTATGTTATTATCTATCTGCCCTGATAGCCAAGTTGGCGAGAAACTGACGAGAAACGCAGCCGCAACTGGACACCAAGTTGGCCGTCAACAGTTGGTCCCTCCAAAGTCGATAGACATTTTCTGAGAAAGTTGGTGGCAAAAGTTGCTTGCAAAAGTTGGCAATCATAAGTTGACGATAAGTTTCCTTTCAATTTTCTCAGAAACTTGCATTCCAGTTGCAGCTCCATACTGGCGCCAACTTTCTGAGAAAGTTGGCTGTAACTTGTAGCCAAAAGTTGCAACTAGCTAAAGTTGTCGACAACTTGTCGTCAAGTTGATCGAAAACTAATGAATGACCAACTTTTTCACGATCAACTCGTGCTATCAGGGTGTGTAATAGAATTCAAGGATATTGATGTCCACCTATATGTACTATTTAATTCCATTTGGTTGTATGTAATAATACTTGTACAGGCAATATGGTGCAACATGTTTATTTTTTTTTTAATTAATTTTAAATGATTATATTTTTTTTTGTGTAATGCCGATTGGCGTAAATAAATAAATAAATCTATATCATTATCATAATTATTGTATTTTTGTTGGGATTTAATGGTAGCGCCACGCGATTGCTGGTGGTAAGATACAAAATCATTCATAAAACTTAGTTTTTTTTTTCGAGTAGAGGAATGTTGAAACTGACTTTGGTCATCATAGAAAAATTTTAAAATAGAAAAATTTTTTCATAGAATTATTTTGCAACATAAATATATTTGATATTGATATTTTCGCATAGAAATCTATTTAAGAGAGTTGTGTGTTGGTAGAGTACTAAAAGTAGAAAAGTAATAGGTACGCTTGTAACAAGGTACGGTATGAATACATGGCGCTGATTGTATATCTTTTATTACTTTTGATGTTTCAAACGTACCTGTACGCCCTATGATTATAATTTGTCTTGTTATAGATTTTATTATGCATGTATATTTCCGTTTTTCAGCATATGAGTATATACAAGCATTAAGCAGACACTTCAAATGTAATACAACTCGGTCTATAGATATAACCACGCTTATTCAGAGCTAGTTTGCCAATCCGAAATTTTAGTAATATGTAATGAAATCAATGTTTCTTATACGTGTAAATATAAATATTTAAGTATACTAACAATATTTAAATCACGGATTAGGAATGTCGGATTGAAAAACTGGTCTTCAAAAATCAGTTTAATCCTAGTAAAAATGGACAAGGGTCGCCTTCGTTTTGAACTAAGAATAAGGTAGAAAAAAATTAGGGCAGTGCTGAAAATTTTCGAAAAATCTACCTTCCATTCTGGCTGCCTTCATGTGAATGTGCAAAATCAAAGTAGGAGTTGTTTTCATCGCCCCCTACAAAAACAGCTATTGAAGAGTTTTAATGGGTGTATTACGAATCAATTTCATCATGAACAGATATTTTACCGATTGAGTTTGTTGTTCAAGGACAAGGTGACAGATATATTGATCTTGCTCATACAATGCTGAGTGTCCGTGCAATTATAAAACAAAATGCTCTAGCAACAGCAGCAGCAGTATCACCAAAGATCGGTCCTGTAAATAATTTATTGCATTCCATGTTCAATGAAGTCGATTCATTATTCAATCAAAAGCCTGTGTTAACACCGAATAATTCATATGCGTTCAGAGCGTACATGGAAACGTTATTAAACTACGGTTATGATGCTGAAGAATCCCACTTAACGACTTTGGGTTGGGCTAAAGATACACCTGGTAAATTTCATGATATACTCGATGCCAAGGCGGGTCTTAAAAAACGTCAGAGTTTTTTGACTTGTAGAAAAACTTTTGATTTCATTGGTCATTTACATTGCGAAGTTAAGAACCATAAAAGGTTTTCTATAAATGGTGTAAAAATACAATTACGGCTTTGGGTGGTGCTGATCGTCAAAACTGTACTCTCCATCTTCAAGAAGCTAGCCTAGTTGGGAGAAGAGCTAAAATTTCACCTCGTTTTTCACTTGCCCCCACACGAGCTCTAACTAAAACCATTGCAAAATATCCATAACTCGTATAGAGGTAAAAGCGGTCTGAACTTATACCGGCGTTCATTGCGAAACAATTGATAATGTGATACTGGGTCAAATACCTACAAGAGTTATTCTGGGATTTGTAAATAACAGCTTTTAATGGTAATGAAAGTTTGAATCTTTTAAATTTTCAACATTTTAATAATCACTACTTATTACTACATGTTGATGGGCGTCAAATACCTACAAAACCATTACAACCAGATTTTTCAGGCGGTGGTCAATATATAGAAGCTTATCGTACTATTTTTTCTGGAACAGTAGTGCATTTTCTAAACTATTAATACTATAGATCGCTTTGATTACCCAAACGACCTTTGTTTATTTGCTTTTGATTTAACAGCCGATTTGTCAGCAAACGGAAATTCATATTTGAATTTGATATGGCATGGGATTGTTAGAATAGGCTCTGATAGCCACCCTATCCGTAAGTTAACTACAAGCTACTGCCGTATTCTAAAAGGTAACTTAAAGGTAAGTGTTAGACGAACAGTTGCCTTTAGGTTAACAATAAATTGTCTGTTACTTTCTATTCAATTTGACTTTAAGTATTAACAATGACATTACGTTGATTGAAAGCTTCATTTCAAATTGACGGCAAGTTTTTTTGTCAAGTTGCATTTAAGCTACTGCCGTATTCTGAAGCCAACTTAAAGGAAAATATTATCCAGCCAGGCTTACTAGAAACTTTCTCCGTAAGTTAGTCGTAAATGTTTCACTGCAACACTTGTAGAGGAATTTCTGGCTATCAGGGGAAGTACGCTCTGATGAAGCTTTAGAAATAACAATCAACTGTATAGTATATGCTGAGTGTGATGGCGTTATAGAAATAGATGCTACAAAAATTGATATTTTGTACACAAGTTAAGTAGATAGGCAGGGGGGATTCTGAGCCACCAGGGGGTAAGTTGGACATATTATGCTGTACCGACCGATGGTAAGATGTCGATTGATGATTATGTTCTGTTTTACCGAGCGAGCTTATTTAGAGCTTATCTAGGACCTTTTTGACATCACTTTAAGCTAATTGACATAATTTGGACGCAAAATAACATCCATTTAAGCCTATCTAGGACCATTTTGACACCATTCCGAGCTAATTGACATTATTTTGACGCTAATGAACATCATTTTGAGCTTATTTCAAACCCTTTTTCCGGCTATTCAATGGTAATTGACATTTTGTGTTATCGAGTGCAGTGACAGGTGGCGCCTCATGTATCGGCAGTTAGTATAGTTTGTTTTACCGGTCGAGCTCAATTTTGAGCTTACCTTGGCTACTTGTTGATCATTTCATGCTAATCGTCGGCCATTTGAAACTATTTGTCAATATTTTGTGCTAATTGACAACTTTTTGTGTTAATCGACGTCTATTTTGAGCTCTTATTTCTCATTTTGAGCTCGTGTTATAACAGATGGTGCACTTTTTCTAATAAATAAATGGTTTTAAAAATTTACAAAATATTATAAAAACTAATTTTATGTAGGTTGTCACTGATTATCACCACAGTTTTAAACTGACCGCTTCGAAACTTTGTATACGTATTCTGTGGATGACTGCCTTGATCGAGTTGAAAAATGAGCTCAATCAGTCGATTAGTTTAGAAGTTATAGCATTCCAAAAATTTTCAAAATGTCAAAAATTAATATTTTTACTTATTCTTGCTTCAATATTTTCTGAATGTTATAACTTATCGACTTTCTATAAAATTCATCTGAAAACTCTTTAAATAAGCTTCAATTATCATGCCTATACATGTGTCTAGACCAATGAAATTTCTTTTGTTACCACTCATTAAATGAAATTTTGCTACTGCATTGATTTGCCTACTTTCAATAGATTCCATAGAATCCTAACTACCGTATTCATTAGTAAATTTATGAAACTATTGAATTCATATTATTGCTGTGTAACACTCATAAAATCTAACTATCTTCTTTCAAGTGTGTAAATTCAATTTTGTTTTATTGACAGTGTTTATGACTGATGTCAAGTATGACACTCAGGTCTATCATAATTGAAATTTCAACTCAAATGATTTTTTTAAATTTTGTATTAACTATTAATCCTATTGTAAAAAACACAGAATACTTTTTCGTAGATAATTTGATTCTGTTTAACTTCAATTTTCGTTATTCAACTTACCATTCCGATAATTATTTTAATTTTCTAATTTCCATTCTTTAATATTTTGCATTTAACTTTGAATTTTCCGGCAGTTTTTTTTTGTTTCATAACCTTAAGAATTTTGGAGATTGTCAAAAAAAAATTTATTTTGTTATTTATGTTTATTTGAAAGGTTTATTAAAAAAACATCTACACTTCAGTTCTATATTTAAATATGAAGGTATAAAATTCTCAATCACTTTAAATGATATCCCAAAATTTGAAAAATTTTGTCAGAATTTTGTAATAAAAAATCCGATAAAAGTACAATAATTCCTTTGTCTCTAGGTAAGCTTATAAAGTCTGATAAAAAAGTTATTCATCTCATAAAAGTACAGCAATATATTAAATTAAATACATAGGATTTTGATATTAAAAACTTTCAACCCAAATTCCACTTTGCTTTGATCAAAGATCTTTCACGATAAGTTAAATCTCAAATTCCCAAGGCAAACAGAAAATTATGTTTTTGTGATAGATGCTTGAATCATTTCAAATATGGAAATTCTTATGAAAATTATAAAGCCGATTGTTATAAAATGAATAAAGTCCATATGACGTTTCCAAAAGAAAAAGATCAAATTTTGAAATTCAAAAACTATCAATACAAAGACACGGTGCCTTTTGTTGTATATGCAGACTTGTTATGTACACTAGAAAAGACCCAAGGAGATGATGAAACTCAGAAGCATGTTCCACACAGTGTAGCATTTTATCAGCATTGTAGTTATAATAACAACTTATCCAAATTTGAATCAAATCGTTCACAATCATGTATAGAATAGTTTATTTTAAAGGTAGAAAAATTAGCTATTAAATATGAAGGATACTATCGTTGCATTAAAAATGTCTCGGCGTTCGGTGTTGAATGACTTTGTTTTTTCAATGACATTTTTAGCTTTTACATTTCTGAATTAGCAAATTAATTCAACATTGACTTTTTAGCCCTGCATTATCTCTGAGCATATTCTCAACTTTTTTAATTATTAGATCTTGAGCGTCATCAAGAAAAGCACGAAGATCTATATGAGCTTGATTCACCACACATCCAGATTGAATGTTATTAGAAAATGCTCTTTCGAGATCCAGCCACTAGATGAGACGCCGGTTTGCACGCAAGTCACCACCAGTTACTTCACCACTTAATTGTGCGAATTGATCAGCATACTAGTATAAAAGTACAATATTTGCTCGTACACTTCTCCTGACTTGTACATTCATTTGAGGATCTAGCAAGATTTCATCGAAGTAATTAATTGTATCACTGCACACTTGATAACTCTTTTGACAATGTTCTTTAGCTAATGGCTTATCATGTAAATAATTAAATCATTCAATTATTGAATCTACTGGACGCTGAAGCGCCGCAATAAAATCATTTTGTGCCATTTTTTAAGTTCACTTAAAATTATTTTTCAAAAGTTCGTCACTAGTATTATTTATTGAGTAGTTTTTATATAAATTAATTAGTTTATAAAGTTGAGTAAAAAATAAATTTTTTAAAAATCATTACGAGTGTTCATTTAAACCTTATCACTAAAACACTTAAATTATTTATATATTGTTCAAATAACCACTTAAACTGGTTATATATTGTTTAAGTAACCACTTAAATTGTTTATAAAAAGTTCTTAACAAAAAAATTTTTAGAAAAGAAAATTTAAAACGCACACACAAATAACTTTAAATCGTACTTCATTAAGGGAACTCGTACTTTTTTTTGTGAAGCATGCTCTCGTGAGGTGCTTTTATATGTGGGGATGACTCATCAATTGCGCAGTAGAAAGTTCTGGCACTCAAGAGTACCGACTTGATGAAATAAAATCCCCTAGAAACTCGAAAAATTCCCTAGAAAAGAACAAAGTACCAACCTTATAAAACGAAATCCCCTAGAATCTTGACAAAAAAATTCCTAGATTGTATCAACATAACCTAAGATCTAGATGGCGTGACGGAAAGTTTGACGTCATCTATTACGCAGTTAAAAATTTAACTGGATGAGTCATGATCTATAAATAGAATCGAGTGAGTCACCATCTAAAAATAAACATTCTACTGCGCAGTTAAAAATTGAACTGGATTAGTCATCATCTAAAAATAGACATTCTACTACACAGTTAGAAAAAGAACGAAGCACGTGGATGAGTCATCACCTAAAAATAAATATTCCAGAACAGTCTGCTACGCAGTTGAAAAATCAACATTCTATTTCGCAATTAAAAAATAGAACAATGACAAATTTTTTTTCTCAGAACTGCATGATTCATAATCTAAAAATAGAACCAATTAAGTTATAGCTAATAAAGAAAATTTGCTGCTGCTAAAAAATAATGGTGTAAAAGCTTACAATTTCTGACTAATGCCTGATAACTTTCTTTTGAAAATGTACCACTTATTCATATAGTAACCTCAGGAAAACACAAGCTTGAAAGTTTGAAAATTAATTCAAAATGGCGGACCTGAGCATAATATTTAGTTCAAAATTGCAGACATTAGTGTTATGTCCGCCGCTAAAATTTAAATTAATTATCCGCCATTTCTCCCTCTGGTAGCGATAGAAAAATTTAGACGAGCGATTATTGGAGGGTGCGGACAACAATAAAGAATACGAGGAAGTATTTATCTTCCTATAATTTATTATTTATAGTGGATCTTTTCGAAAATTAAGAACTCAAAACGTTTCTGAAGAGACTAGTGCTCTTGTGATAAACCAAGTATTTTATGAAAGAATTGAATGTAAATCTTTCACCTACGTTTCGATGAATCTTTCTTTTAGCACGGCAGGCTAGATCCCTCCAGAACGTTGCAGCTTACTCAGCCTTCTCCTGAAGGATTTGGTTGGATTGGCGCGCCTGGGGTTGTATGATGTAGCTTATGTGCTATTCTTGAATGAAACTCGCAACTCAATGGAAACAGTTTTTGTCTAATTATATATGATTAGATCTGATAATATCTTAATTATATCTGCCTATGTATGATCATATATAGGCTTATATATAATTATATATGAGTTAATGCATGACTAGATTTGGTCAGATCTGACTGATAAAAACCTATATATAATCAGATATAGTTCTATACATGATTAGGTCTGATCAGACATGACTGATATAAACTTATATGTAGTTATATATGTCTATGTATGATTAAATCTGATCAGATTTTATTGATATGAAACTCATAAATATTTAATTATGTATATAGTTCCAATAAATATATATTAAATAATATGACAATTTTTTAATATCAATGTTATTAAATTTTTATTTTGTTAACTATCAATCAAACTGGAACCCCAATACTTAAAAAATGTTCGAAGGTTTCGGCAGCAATTGAAAAGTAAAAATCGATATCGATTTATAAACGAATATTTATAAGTTTATAGATAAATAGATTTGATTATGTATATCTAATAAATTCTCTTGTAATTTATGTACAAAATCAAATTTATTATTAGGTGCATTATTTACGTAGGATGTATCATCTTAATTATTTGAGTTAAGTAATGCCATAAGCTTTTCTTAATTACAAGTGTATAACAGACTAGAAGATCAGACTACAATCCATCAATAACCAAAGTTAAGCAGCATCGACGTGGGACATTAATTGGACGGGTGACCTCGTAATAAAATAGTAGTCAACGGATAACATTTTTTTTTTTTTTTTAATTTTTTTTTATTTAATTTTAACCGACATTTATATTGATGAAGATAATAAATCCTAATCAAATTACTTAATTAATAATTTACAGATAGTCTAAATGAGATTTTAAAAATGACTATATTCGTTCATGCATGATTATATCTAATCATATCTGATTACATATAATTAGACTTGGCCAATTTTTGGATCCAATCATGTATAGATGATTATGTATAATTATATATGATTAGACAAAAACTTTTTTCATCGGGAAGGTTAAAGTAATGATCTTTGTATTTTTATTAGATGTTTCTTAATTGATCCTTATACAATTATAACTATAAAATACTCATTAATCATCATACAACCGTTGATCTTACAATTTTTTGTAATTACAAAATAACGACAATAACCTAACTAAAAAATCTGTGAGATATTTTTGCATAGGTTCTCATACAATTATTACTATACAATACCCATATATGCTCATATAATTACTAATCATGAAACTCTTCCAATCTGATAAATACCGTCAGTCATTTTATGTAAAATTTTGTCTCTTATAAAACATCATCAAAGATGAGAATAGTTTTGTTGTCTCATGGAAAATCTATAAGGTTATATGATAAATCGAAACTGAAGTAACAGGTCCGAAATCTTCCGCAAAACAAAATTTCTATGAGGAACTATGTCCAATTACAGTGCCAAATACACATCACTGTCTTATACATTTTTCCATATACTTTTATTCTTATGAGAACCTATAAGATTTTTTCAACAGGGCGGACGTTTCCTTCTATTTATTTTTTATCAATTGAAGGAAAAATTTTTGCCCAATTGGGCTTATTTTACAAAACATCACTGGAAATTTTGAGGATTCATAGACTACTTTAGAGCTTGAAAAATTAAGACCAAAAAATTTGGATTTTTTTCGAAAAAGTGAAAAAAAATTATAAAATACCTATAAATAATTTTATTGTATTTTTTTTTCAAAAACTACACCTGAAAACGAAAAAAATGAAAAAAAAAAAAAGATTACCATTTGCTTTATTTTTGACCAAGTCACAAGCTTTTGAAAAATAAATCCAAAGCACATCGTTATTTCAATAGCCTGTGACTTTGTCGAAAATTAACCAAATAGCATTTTTTTTATTTCAATTGATAAAAAGAAATAGAAGAAAAAGTCTGCCCACTCTAAGATTGGCGGGAAAAATTGCAGAATTAATTAAAGTTTTTTTTTAAGAAAATAAAAAAAAATAAAAAATGGCAACTTTAAGAAAATAACGGTTTTTTTCTCAAAAAAGTCAAAAATTTTATAGAGTTTATCACCTGAAAATTTTTGGTATTTTTCTGTGAAAAGTACATTCAAAGATAAAAATTTCGAGAAAATAAAAGTTTCATTAGTCAATTTTTGAAGAAGTTATAGCTATTTAAAAAAATAAAAGCCTTATTTTTGAAAAACTCATTACTTTTTTTGGGTTAGATAAAAAAATTTGAAATTTTCTTGAAAAATGGTTTTAATGAGGTAGAAAAGAAAAAAAATACTTTTAATTTTTGCACTAGCATTATTATAATAATAATTCTTTAGCTGGTATCATATTTAAAACTATTGACAATCAATTATTAGTGGTAGCTGAAATTGGATTGACTGATGGCAAAAGTTTTATTTAATTTAAGTTTAATAATTTTTTTTATCAAGAATCAATATTTTTCAGTAATTATCAAGTTTATGATTACAAGTTTTGAATTATGTTTAGTGAATATTTTATGTTACTCAAATTTATTTGCTTAAAGTACTCATTTATTAATATTTTTCTAACAATATTAAAATCTTGAGCTAATAATTAAACAAATACTTTGCTACGTAAGGCATACTGACTTCTAAGCAATTGATATTATTTGATTTGTCAGTTGAGTACCCTAGTAGCACGTGTTTGAGCAAGATTCTGGAGTGAGTATCATGAGCAAGGCCCCTAATTGCTAGTGTCTTGTTCTATGTATGTGTCCTTCGCAAGATCGTGTGTCAAGAAATCGATGCCAAGATTTGTGCATGTCTTGCTCATGGTATCGTACGTAAGAATATTAAAGATATCTTGAATACGTCAAATGAAACAGTGTCTAACGCATTTCTTGCTTCAGTAACTTACAGTAGGTGCTTACGGATGGCTTGCTCAACTATTTTCTACTATAGTCTCCCTCCGAATTGAGTTATAATCTGGCACGAACTTCTTGTGTAAGGCCTGTACTAGGCTTGCAATTTAAATCTGGTCACAAATATCTGCAGCGACACATACGGAAAAAAGGACACTAGCACCTATTGATCTTGAGAGCAGACATGCTAAAGAATTAAAAAAGATTATTATATGGGATATTAATTTAAAAAAAAAGTGATACACGATCGAGATAGTATTTTTAATTCTTTTGTGAAGAAAGTAATCGTTTAAAATAAAACCGATTATCATGAACTTAAAAAAAAATAAAAGATCAATATTATGAATAAAAAACTTTCATACACAATCAAGATTATGGAACCCTTTTAATAATTAAAATATGTAGACGAATGAAAAGTTACTTGTCAGCAGATATTCGAAATTTTAGTCGAAGGCTTTGTTGAAGTTATACTTCTTTAGGCGCGTTATGAAAAAATTATGAGAGTGAAATTTTAAGATGCGCGCGCATCAGTGTAACACAAAAGTTACAGGTTGAAGCTGGCCGCTAAACCGGTCATTAAGTCTCGAAAAAAAGCTACTAACAAAATAGAAAGAGAACTTCTGTTAGTCGCGCTTGTTGGCACACTCGTCGCCTCTGATCATTATTTTCATAATTATTCACATGTTTCTAGTTTCTACATTCACAACATCACAACACGTGTTTTAGTTTCATACAAGAACGAATTATGGTATTAGGGTTACAAATAAGTTTCCGCCGTTTTTTAACACAAATTAAATATTTATTATAGAAGAACGGTAATATACATTTATTTAAAATATTGCCCATCACTTGCAACCACTTTTTCCCATCTCTCAGGCAGCATTCGAATCCCACGTCTGAAGAACTCCTTGTCTTTTGAGGCTATCCACGAATCAACCCAATTTTTGGTATCCTCATAAGATGTGAACCGCTGCGCCGTCAGAGCATGTGCCATGGACCGGAACAGGTGATAATCGGACGGTGCAATGTCTGGTGAATACGGCGGGTGGGGTAACACTTCCCAATCAAGTGTTTCCAAGTACTTTTTCACGGGAGCCGCAACATGTGGACGAGGATTGTCATGCAGAAGAATAATTTTTTCGTGTCTAGAATAGTATTAAGGGCGTTTTTCCTTCAGAGCTTGGCTCAATCTCATTAATTGTGTTCGATAGAGGGCTTCAGTAATTGTTTCGCTCGGATTAAGCAACTCATAATACACTACACCTAGCTGATCCCACCAAATACACAGCATAAGTTTTTTTCCGTGAATATTCGGTTTTGCTGCTGATGTTGACGCGTAGCCAGGTAATCCCCATGATTTTCTTCTTTTTGGATTGTCATAATGTATCCACTTCTCATCACCAGTTATGATACGATGTAAAAAATCCTTTTTTTTATGTCTAGCTAGCAGCATTTCACTTAAGCATAATCGGCGTTCAATATCTCTCGGCTTTAATTCGTACGGAACCCAATTTCCTTGTTTATGAATCATTCCTAATGATTTTAAACGATGTGAGACTGCTTGCTGAGTGATTTCTAATGTTAGAGCAAGTTCTTTTTGTGTTTGAGATGAACCTTCTTCCAATAACTCCTCCAATTCTGCATCCTCGTAAATTTTTGGCCTTCCACTGCGATCTTTGTCTTCTACGTCGAAATCACCGTTTTTAAACTTTTGAAACCACTCTCGACACGTTCTCTCACTCAAAGCACCCTCACCATATGCTTCTACGAGCAATTGATGCGCCTCAGCAGCAGATTCCTTTAAATTAAAGAAGTAAACTAATATTTCCCGCAAATGACGCTTACTTGGCCCAAATTTTGACATTTTCAACTTATAAAAATTACATTTCACCAATATAAAATCAATGATATTAATAGGTTATGTTGTTCTTGAATGTCCAAACTATTTTTTAAGCCGGTTATCATCTGCGAAAGCTAACCGAAACTCCGTGCCACGCCATCTACAATAAAACGGCGGAAACTTATTTGTACTCCTAATATATGTGCTAATAAATTATATTCAGTAGTGATATAAATTAAAATATTATTATTTAATATAATTAATACTAAATATTATTAGATTATTAATATTAATATTTATTATTGGTTATTTAATATTTAAATAAAAAAGAAATAAATTTAATAAAACATTTAATAAAAAATTTCTGATAAAAATTAAAATCGAACATCAAACTAAAATATTAATTTTTAATATTTATTATTAATTATTAAATTTAATAACTAATAAATATTTATAAAAATAAATGAACAAATTTAATGGAAACTTTTTGATAAAAATAAAAAGTGAATATTAAAGTGAAAAAATAATAAATATTTCAAAAATGAATAAACTTAAATTCACCAAATTTATTTATTTAATTTTACAATATTAAATAATCAATAATGAATATTTAAAATTAAGAATCTTATAATATTTAGTACAAATTATCACATATATATATTTAATGAGTGTAAATGTAGCAGACATCAGATAAATATAAAATTATTTATAAATGGAGTAAATAATTGATGAAGTAAAATTTTTTAAAAGTGCGCATTTAAAAAATTTTGAAATTAATAAGCGCATTTTTTATAAATATTATTTTTTTAATTGTTTACTCTATTTATTTATAATTTTAAATTTGTCTGATGTCTGCTACATTCATACTCGTATATATTTATTAGTCTCTAAATTTTATTTTCGAGCTCGAAAATATATTGAGAACAATGTTTTCGAGCTCAAGGAGCTCGAAAACTGCGGGAACTTTTGAGGCTGGCCCGCAGGGTCAACTGACAAACCGATTTTTTTTGTTTTAGATCGTTACATGCCAAAAATGGCAATCTACACGCTGAATTATTAATTATTACTATTCCTGTCTAGTGGATTGCAACAGAAGCTATTTGAGTGATCACGAACTCTGAGGTTAGGTTTTGTGCTTAGTGTGGTGACATACTGTTATCATATATGATATATGATAATTCGACATCAGATTGCTATTCATCAACTCGGATGGTAACTGATTATGATTTGTTTTGACTCTTGAACTGTCAGTTTGAACTGACATTCTGTGTCGGGATTTTAACAATCTGCGGGGTATTCCTTTGGACTCTGACATTTGTGTTAAGTGAAAACAACCTGTGAAGTCTACTGTTACTTGTGGCGTCTCTAAGCAAGATCATCATCCTAGTTACGCCAGAGACTATATTAAAAATAAACCGCTGACTCATTGCTGTAGGAAACTCCTGGGCCATCTTCTTCTCAGTTTGGATCCTTCTAGTACGACGACAAGGAGTCGAACAAATTCATTGAAATTCACCAAAACCAGCACATCGTCTGTCTCGAGTTTCAAATCAGTATACTCCCCCTCGCCACCTATCTCGACATCTTCAACTGCTACTCTTAAATCTCTCAAGTCACCTATTACACCTAACATGTCATCAACTCCTAGAAGGGACTCTGTCTTCTCTTCACCTACTGCCTTTCCTTCAGCGGCGCTCTTGCCTAAAGGCTGGTCAAAAAAATCTCTTGATGAAAAAATAACAGCCTTAATGGAGAAACTCTTAGTTTCAGAGTTGACTACAAATCAGCAGTTCGGGAATCTATTCACAAAAATTGCTGAATTAAAAGATGAGCAGGCCAAGACGACTGATAAACTAGATACTCTTCCAATGAACGTGGAAGTCAATGCAAATTCTATAGCAACGATTGATGGAGAACTTACTAACCTGAAAAATCAGATGGAAACCGACAAAGTGTCTATTCTGGAAAAACAATCTGCTCTTGAAAATTCAAATTTGGAGGGTGGCGCTGCTAGTGTTTTTGTTGCACCTATAGTGACCCAAAGTTCGGCTGAGTTGGTTATTTCAGGTATTCCTGATCCAGTCATCAAAGAATTATCTCCTATTGATATCTCTGCTGCAGTACTAAACCACTTAGAACCGCTACAACTGATCAATGACGTCCTAAATATCAGTAAGTTTGAACCCAAAAATAGACGAAATCCTAGCAGTACTGGTAACCAAAACACACCCGATTCGCATTCGCTCTTGGTCTGCTTGAAATTGCCTGAAATAAGTGCCTTCGCAGATTTGAATCACGGTGGAAACACCGTGGAAGTGTAAACACCGTGGATCCACCGTGATTCCACGGGTGGCTTTACCACCATGTATACACGGTGTTTCCACTGTGATTGAGCGGTGTATCCACCGTGATTGAGCGGTGTATCCACCGTGATTCCACGGTGGCTTTGTGCCATTTCACCAACGTGGTTCCACGGTGTATTTACCGCATAATCACAGTGGTAAAATGGAACAAACCCAGCGTGATTCTAAACCGCCAGGGTGACCATATCATAGATACCAAGCATAAAATAAAACCTCTCAGTAAAAACCATTTTTCCTGGCATTGTAAACAACAATCTTGTTGGGAATATCTACATAAATGGATTTTCACTTCCTAATACATACAAATTACTACTGTAAACCAAGGAAAAATCTAAGACTATGAATTTCAAGTATGCCTGGGTCCGTAGTCGACAGATTTTTGTCAAAAATGATGACAACTCGGATCGTCTTAGTATTACCTGACACTCTAATCTTTCCAAGCTTGATTAACGCTAAACTGATTTAACTAATAATTCTGCAAATAATAATTCTTCACTTTTAAATGTACTAAGTCTAATTATAAACAGTTTAGTAAGTCACGTAGCTAAATTTCTTAACCTAGTGCATCAAACGCACCCTGACATTATAATCCTCACCGAAACTTGGTTAAAACCATCATTCAACAATTAAATTTTCTCACTTAGCGACTGCACAACTGTACGTAGAGAACGAACTTTAAAACATGCTGATAAAGGAAGCTTTTTCAAAGGTGGTGGAGTGGCTTATCTGATCCATAACTCTCTCAAAGTTAAAGTTTTCCACATCTCCACGTCTGATCACATAAATCAACCTGAGTTCCTAATAAATGATGTCACTCTAAGAACCAGTTTACACCTTATGCTATCCTGTATCTATAGAAGACCAAAAGGGATGTTTCTTACTTAATTCTTTGATATTCACTCCAAACTTGCTCCCAATTTCAAAAATATCATCATAGCAGGAGATTTAAATTGTAATCTCATGGAAGACTCCTACACCACGAACCACTTAAGAGATTTCATCACTGAATCTTCTCTTTATTGTGTACCTTATGGCCCTACATTCCACAAAAACAGCTGTGGCTCCTGGCTAGATGTCATCTTGCTTGATAGTGTAAGTAAATTGGTCACCTTTACTAAATCCGATACTCCGTTCGCTGATGGCCATGACTATCTTTTATGCCAGTGTAAAATAGACCAACCACAGCAAATAAGTTAGAAAATTGCGTTCAGGAACTTAAAAAATTGTGATCATCAAGGGTTATCGGACTCCCTAATTAACTCTCTAAAAATCGATAACTCAGTATTTGAAAACCCCGATCCAAATGAGCTTTTCTCTCTCTCCAAGTTGAGTGTGATTTATTTCTTGGACCTACATGCGCCTAAACTCACCAAGAAGGTTGTACGCCAAAGTAACCCCTGGTTTACTAAAGAATTAAAAAGTGAATGCAAAGAGCGTGATGAAACCTACAAACGAGCCAAGAGAACTCGTGATGAAACCCTGATTGCACTTTACAAATTTAAGGGAAAGAAACTAAAAGTTCAAATAGCACTCGCACGGGAATTGTATCTCAAGAATGCACTGTTAAATCTACCGTCTGGTTCGTCTGCTTAGAGTAAACTTAAACACCTTGGGCTCACTAAATCAAACTCGTCGTCACCCTTAAATTTCTTTGATGCTCTTGAGTTAAATGAGTTTTATGCTAGTATTGTAAGGAAACATCCAACTGCCAGTAGTGACTTCCTTGATAATCTGCCGACTTATTCTCAACGCCAAGTTGGTTGCTATTATCATTGGGAAAAAATTGATATAGTTGATGGCACGAAGGCTCTCAAATTAACATTCTCGAAGTTCAAAGGCAATAATCCTGGCGGGATAGATCTGAGGTGGCTAAGAGATCACATTTCCCAAATATCTCTCTTTCTCACAGCACTATTCAATAGATCTCTTGACACCTGTACCTTTCCTGAGATTTGAAAGATCGTCTACATTATTCCGCTGAATAAGATACCTTTACCAAGAACACCATCTGACACGAGACCAATTACTAACTTGTCCCACTTAGTTAAAGTATTTGAGAGAATAGTCGCAAGTCAACTAGTAACTTACCTGGAAGGGAATAATCTACTTGATAAATACCAGTCAGAATTTTGTAAGTACCGAAATACACAGGCAGCACTACTTAAACTCACCGATGACATCAGAAGAGCAATGGATAAAAATCAAGTTACCATACTGGTTCTGTTCGACCTGAGTAAGGCATTCGATTTCGTAGACCCTTAAGTCATTCTAGTATTTCTATTCGAATTGGGCTTTTCTATTGAGGTAATAAATTGGTTCTTTTCGTATTTATCAAACCGGCCTCAATCTATCTCACATGACCACGGAACGCCTATTAAACTTCTGAAGACTTCTTCTGGAGTCCCTCAAAGTTTTGTACTTGGGCCAATACTGTTCTTAATCGTCGTAAAATCTGTTGTCTGGTGGATAAGCTTCCGTAAATATGGATTGTTTGCTGATGACATGTAAGTTTACCGGCACTGCCTTACCTATCAGCTTCCAGAAGCGTACCATGGAGTTACCACCCATTATAGTTGACAATGTTGTGATTCCTTATGTAAACTCCACCAAGTGCTTAAGTTTGCATATTAGTCAAAATCTTTCGTTGAATAACCATATTTTACAAGCTGTGAGGAAAATGAACTATGCTCTTCATAAGCTCAAAGCGCGGAAAAACATCTTTACTACTGAGATACGGAGGCTCCTAGTTACTGCAACCATCTTACCTCTAATTGACTACTGTTCTCTTGTACTCATTGATTTGACATCTGAAAATAATCCTAAACTGCAACGAACTATAAATTCCTCAATCGGATTTATCGTTAACCTCAGAAAAGATAAACACATCAGTCCTCATCGCCGAGAATTGAGATGGTTAACGGTAAAGTATCGCCGGTTCTATTATCCAGTCTGTTATTGCTATAAACTTCTGGAACATGGAAAGCCTGAGTATCTGCGTGACCTGTTTGTAGAAGAGTCAGATGTTTGACGGTCTGACAGGCTTGCTGCTAAAAGACACACATCCATCAAAATACCAAATTTTGCTACATCCTACTTCGAGAAATCCTTCATCGTAACAGTGATTAAGCTTTGGGAAGAAATATCGACTGATATTGTGAATTCTAGTAGTTTAGACGTCTTTAAAAGCAAAATGTTTGTTATTTCTTGAATCTAGATAATTATTCTAGACTTCATACTACTCAAGGTTGAGCCTCTTTATTACTGTCTTAAAATTATTAGTTTAATCAATATGAATCTAATCAAATCAAATCAAGTGAGCTATGTCACACTGTATTCCTTTGTTAATATTTTAGTTTTTTACGTTATCTTATGTTACTTGATTACATCTCCAATATTTACCGCACCATTAAAAAAAAAAAACATACTTCTATAACCATACTATGTACTCACGTTTAAAGCCTTATATAGTTATTCGTATGTAATCAATTTGTAATTGAAATTGCTATTTGGCCTGTGCCTTAGCAAAAAATAAACAGAATCTAAAATCTAAACAATACGGTGCAAGACGATTTACACGTACGATTTTAGATTTTTTATTGGGAATTTTTCTAATTCTATAAACTACATCATTTAGCCTATTTTCGATTTCATAAGGACCCTCCCAATCACATTGAAGTAAACAAAATTCTAAATTGTTTTCATTAATATTGACTTTTCTCTTTTTTTTTTTTAATTGAATTCATGATAGCAATCTCAGCAGTTTTACAAAATTTCTTTATTTATCCGTCTAATTCTATATTCATTGACTCAATAAAATGGCTAAGGCATTACATAGCCCAGATAGAAGAATAAAAAAAAATTTTCAAAAATGACTATCTACTAGGGATGTGCGAATATTCGAATTTACAAATTATTCGACACGAATTCGAATCGAATTATTCGATTGGAAGTTCAAATCGAATAATTCAAAATTTCGAATTATTTGAAGATTTTCGAATAATTCAAAAATTTTCGAATAATTCGTAAATTCTCGAATAATTCGTGAATTTTCAAATTATTTGGAAGTTTATGATTTTAGGTTCATGACGTTGGTTATTTTATTGTTCTCATTATATAAGAGACCGGGACAAAGAGGCCCCCCTGAAATTTTGATAAAAAAAAAAGTTTTTTTTTTTCGTGTAATTACTATAAATCCGATATATTGGCGCATTTTTAGCCCTACGTATGACACCTGGGGCAAAACGGACCAGCCGAAAATTTCGAAAAAATCATTTTTTCATGTTTTCATCAAATTAAAAAAAAATAATATATTTCCACATTTTTAGCCGTACACATGACACCTGGGGCAAAATGGACCAGCCGAAAATTCTGAAAAAATGATTTTTTCATATTTTCTGGCTGATTCTCTTTGTCCGGGGCAAATTTGATCATTAAAAATATTCAAAACTTAAAATTTATTTTTTAATTGATAAAATTTTTTAAATTATGCAAAATAATCTGTAATCTAAAAAATCGAAAAACACGTTTTTTGGGTTCAAAATAATGACAAATAAGAAATGTAGAATTGTTTTTTTTTTTTTTTTAAATAACAATTAGTAATTAAACCAATTGAGGGGGAACAATTTATTACACCTTAAAAATTTTTTTTTGAGTAATATAAAACCAAAAAATTGTTGTCAAGTGAAAGAAATACATTCTTAATGATGAAAACAATTACAAAAAAAAAAAAAAATTTATCATTTTTTAGAAGGGGGTCCCGTGCCCAAAGAAAAAATAATTTTTTTTTTTTTAGAGCTTCGGCGAAATGTCTGAAAATTTGTTCAAAATAGGACAAAAGTAAAGTGATCTGATAATTAAAAGCCACAAAAATTAATAACCGGCTTAGGGGATTCTCCTTGCCCTGGTCTCTCCGATCCCACATTAATTTTAGAATCAAATGATTTAAAATTTTCAGACATAAACTTATGACAAACTATTGTGGATTTTTTTTATTGTTTTATTTCAAAACTATATCAAAAAGTTCTCAAGAAAATAAAATTTCTAAATGCAAATTTAGAACTGCCTAACACTTCGATTTGAAAAAATGTTAACGATCTCTACGGAAGCATTGAAGTTCAATGAAATTGATAGTTATTATACTTCATACACTGTAAAAAATTTGCAGAGTGAATGTGGATTAAATAAAATGAGCGTCACTCCGGAATCACTCCGCTGGAAATAAAAATTCTCTATTTACAGAAATCATTTCATTATGTAAATAATTCAACAATGATCCGTAAATTTTGAATTATACTAAAGCTTCCGAATAGAAATAAACTATCCAAAGGATTCGAATTGTGCAACAAATTTAAATAGTTTAAAAATTATCGTATAATTCAAAAAGTTACGAATTATTCGAAAACTTACGAATTATTCGAATTTATCGAATAGCACTATTCGATTCGATTTGATTCGAACGCTATTCGCACACCCCTATTATCTACATGAAATCTTTTATCTATCGTTCTTCAACATAAAATCATTAAATGTAGCCCGTTTATAAATCACATTTATCGGTTATAAAGCAAAAGAGTGGTTAGATATCACGATATTTTTAGTTAATTCGTACTTTTTTTTTTTTTAATAACTTAATAACTTGTCCATAAGTTCAACTTCAACTCCTCAATTGATGAGAAGAAAATATTCTTCCGGCTACACTGTTTTTTTTTTTTAATAGTAAGATTATCCGGCGATTGATATTTCGATCACTTTTATTTTATATTTTTTTATTATTCATGCGATATGAGTGCTATCTTGGCGCACGCTCTTTTGTTCGCCAAATAGCTGTTTGCCTATTCAATTGTTTCCACAATATTTGTGTGCGTTATACGATTATCTGCGTGCGAGAAGTAAATTTGAGTGCGACAAGTAAACTTGTCACACGCAAATTTACTTCGTCGCACGCAGATTATCGTATATCTCACAAAAATGCCGCGGCAACAGTTGAATTAGCAAAAAGCTACTTGGAGAATGAAACAGCGAGCACTAAAATAGTACTGATATCGCATTAATTATAAGAAAAAGTAGGTTCAATTCGTGCGGTATTGCCGATTACCCACACAAGCAAATGAGCGCACTCACTTCGTTCGTGCGCTCAACTTTGCTCTCGTGGGTAATCGACAACATACTGCACTAGTACAAAATACTATTATCACACACATAATTATTCATACTCGCACTTTAACACAAATTAATAAAAATATTTTCACAAGACTAATTTATTAATCACAAACTTTTTTTTTTATATGTAGTATATCACACAAGTGAATTCAAATACGCACTTTGACACCGATTAAGAAAAATATTTTCACAAAACTTATTTAATTAATCACTGAATTCATTTAAATTATTACACGCACTTGAAACCTGCATCATAAAACATATTCACAAAACTCATTTAATTCATAACCAAATTTATTTATATTACTACGCGCACTTAAATATTGTAAACAATATTCACAAAACTTATTTAATTCATCACCGAATTTATTCATATTACTACACGTATTTTAGTATTGTAAAACATGTTCAAAAAACTTATTCGATTCATTACTAAATTCATGTAAAATCACTCGCGCACTTTAACACAAATTAAGAAAAATATTTTCACCAAACTCGTTTAATTAATCACTAAATCATTTATTTATTTGTTTTTAAATTTATTATCATTTGTGTCTCTTTTAATATCAAAAAAATTCACGATCGTTTTTTTTTTTAAATCTTTGCCTCGTCCGTCACGTCGCGATATTTTGACAGATATTTTTTTTTTTTTTTATTTTATATTTGTAAATTCACACTACACACACGAAGGTTACCCGCACTTCGGACACCAAATTGTAGTAATTGGTGATTTATTAATTGATATCACTTATAGTACAATGACAACACTCTTATACTAGAAAAAATAACACCACAATTAACAGCAGTAAAAGAAAGGCAAAAGAGATATAGTTTATTGAGATACAAGATGTATGCTGTTATGCTGTCAATATAAGACTGACTGACTTTAGTCACGT